>JAUMHQ010000051.1:8033479-8045011 GCA_032361165.1 Enteromius paludinosus | reverse complement strand
ACCTGTAAAACCGTTTCTGGGCATTTTTTCCTCTTACCTAAGCTACATACCTTCTATGTACATATCAGAGAACAATTAAAAATACTCTCTCAATGCATTCTATGGCACCTTTAAATACAGCAGGAGAAATTCTGAAATTACATATTAAGATACATTATCGATTATTGGTCCTTCCTAAATGGGTCAAAAAATGCTAATTGCATTTTATTTAAATTTAAACTACTGCATTTTCCTTTAATTAAAACGCAATAATGTCTGAAAACATTACATTCTGTATATTATTTTGGCTTTGATATTATTTATTTTTTAATTATTTCTAAAATGTACAAGGGCAGACACAACATGTCAGATTTACTGTCAACAGCTCCTAAATTGCATGGATTATGTAATTAATAATGCATTTTTCGTTCTTTCCCTCTAATCAAAAGTTCCATGGTTCCCAAATGACATCCAGGACTTGGATCGTTTTGCCAATCAGATTCTCAGTTACGGGTCCGAGCTGGATGCAGACCATCCTGTAAGACATCTGTGTGTGTGTGTGTGTGTGTTGTGTCTGTTTTTGAAGTGACCGTCTGTACGATCAGAGAAAAGAGCGAAAGTGAGCATGCGAGGAAACTTCTTCATTTTGATTTCAAACGCATGCGTGTGTGTGTGTGTGTGGGTGTATTTTGAAAGATGCGTAGTTGGTCCACGCGACACTAAAAGCCCACAGTCAGAATCTGCATCACTCTCTATTCTAATGGAAATGGGCGGGGGCTCTCAAATTGATGTCATCGCTTTAATTGAGCCCCTGTAATTATAAATAATTGCCCCTTTCCAGCCATCATTAAACTGAAATGCATTCATCATGAGCAGCAAACACTCTACAAAGGCTTCATTTGAATGAGTCTCCTCCACGAGACTGAGTAACACTGTCAAAGGCTACAGAGAGGTATAGATACACTTTCTTTCACACTCTAACATCGCTGTCATCCACAGGGCTTTACGGACCCCGTGTACCGCGCCAGAAGGAAGGAATTCGCTGACATTGCCTACAACTACAAACAGTAGCTATTGCCCTCTCTGCTTTCTCTTTCTCCCCCACGCATTTTCCCATGGGCTGCAGGGATCGTCCCTAACCTCTAGCTCTTTCCCTGTTGTTTTGTTGTGCTTTCTATGGAAAATTACTCCTGCTGCCTAACAAAAGGGCTAAATTACAGGGTCCCAGTGCAGTCCGGAGCGCCGGGAGCTTTGTCATCATAATTGAGATGCATTATTCACACGGCCACTACAAAGAGCAGAAGCATTGAATGCTACGCCCCCTGAGGAAGCGCACATTTACATACACGCTCGATCAATAATAACACCACTCGTCACTAAATGACATAAATATGACGTGCAGGCTATAGAGTTTATGCTTTAATACCCCATTCTAGGATGATTTGGGTAAAAGAATACAATGTTTGTACTTAAACTTAAAGTTTACATTTCATTTTTTACTATTATCGTCATTATTATATATATATTATAACAATTTCAAAGAATAGAATGTAATTTATTAATATAATGCCAAAGCTGTACTTTCAGCAGCCTTTACTCCAATCTTTGGTGTCACATGATCCTCCTAATATGTTGGTTCGGTGCTCAGTTGTTAGGAATTTTTATTATTGCTCATTCATTAACAATTCTTATAACTATCAATTTTGAAACCACACACTGATTCTTAATATATATGTCACTAAAGACACCAGTAATGACTGCTGAAAGTTCAGCTTTGCAACACAGGAGTACATGACATTTTAAAAGAGTTAAGTTCTTTTAAATTGTAAAAATGCATCAATAATAACTGGAACATGATAATAATAAGGCACAAATGTGCTTTTCAAGCCAAATAATTCTCAAAATAGTTTGTTAGTTTTGCTATATACTGTCCAGACAAATGCATTTGAATAAATTGTGTCCTAAAAATGAACTAAGCATTCCTTTCTTTTCACAGTGGACAGATTATTCCACGTGTTGAATACACGGCCGAAGAGAAGGCCACATGGGGAACGGTTTTTCGCGAGCTGAAGACTCTGTACGCGACACATGCCTGTCGTGAACACAACCGTGTATTTCCACTGCTGGAGAAGTACTGCGGGTACCGTGAGGACAACATCCCGCAGCTAGAGGACATCTCACGCTACCTGCAGTGTAAGAGCTCTTTTAAACTCAAATACAGTCAGGTGAAGGCAATGTAAAAATAAAGGTGGCGTGGAATTAACTGAAGCTTTTAACTGTAGTGCTTATTTGGAACTGAAAGAAAAGAAAATAACTTCTACTTCTGCATATCTCACCCTTTTCTTGATTTCTCAGCGTGCACAGGTTTCCGTCTGCGTCCCGTGGCCGGCCTCCTCTCCTCGCGTGACTTCTTAGCTGGTCTCGCCTTCCGAGTGTTTCACTCGACACAGTACATTCGGCATAGCTCCAAACCCATGTACACACCTGAACCGTGAGTATACAGACCAAGACGTTGTTATAGAACTGTGAAATGTATCAAAAGAAGACAAATAATTGTGAAATTGTTTCCTCAGGGACATCTGTCATGAGCTGCTGGGTCATGTTCCCCTGTTTGCTGACCCAAGTTTTGCCCAGTTTTCACAGGTTCAATAATAATATAATAATTTTTGGCTTTTATTCTCACAATTCTGACTTAAATATAAATATATGTATAGAAAAATCTGAATTTTAGAAATTAGCTTCCATAGTATGTTTATGCAGGTATCTGCTTCAGACTTTATATGTCTAATGTGTCCAAATGCAAAAATACAAATGAATAAAATGCAAATGTTGATTTCTGTTTGACCAGGAAATTGGACTCGCTTCTTTGGGCGCCCCTGATGAGTTCATAGAGAAGCTGGCCACAGTGAGTATTGCTTTAGGTTACAATAAGTATAATTTTTCAGTTTTTAACTAAAGCCAGTCATGTTACAAGACCGCAAAATATATTTCTCTCTCAAAATAGCTGAATAGTTATAATGTTTATTTTTTGCAGGTCTACTGGTTCACTGTGGAATTTGGTCTGTGTAAGGAGGGAGATAAAGTAAAGGCTTACGGTGCCGGTCTGCTCTCATCTTTTGGCGAGCTGCAGGTATGAGGTCTTCTGGTTCATGTCCAGTGCTGCAACCCAACAAATTAAACTGGCTTTTTACTTTGAGCTTTCAGAATAGGAGTTTGCAGCCCAACTGAGTTTAATGTGTCATTAGTGGCGTGAAATGCAGAAACATGACACTCCTGCACAAAAGGAAGACTGGCTGAAAATTGGATGTTATTCTAATGTCTTGCAGTACTGTTTGACGGACAAGCCCCAACTTATGCCCTTCGAGCCAGAGAAGACCTGCCTGCAGAAGTATCCCATTACAGAGTTCCAGCCAGTTTACTTTGTTGCTGAAAGTTTTGAAGACGCCAAAGACAAAGTCGGGTAAAGTGACTGCAATTAAACCATCTTTAAAATCTCCCTTCCCTCTGCATTTTTTTATTTATTTATATGTGCTTTGTTTTGTTTTTACAGGAAATTTGCTGCCACCATTCCCAGACCTTTTTCTGTGCGCTATAATGCCTACACACAGAGAATTGAGATGCTGGACAACACACAGCAGCTGAGGAACCTGGCCGACAACATCAGCGGTGTGTCTACATTATTATTTAGCACTCTCAACTGAATTTTCCCTATATTATGCGAGAATTAAGAATGAAAAATCTGGATTTTTTAAGAAATTAAAAAACATATATTTTAAATTTGTATTTTATCTCCTTATTTCAAAAATAAGGAGAATTCTCTTCTGAGGGATGAGCGTTTAATGGTTATATTAAGGATTTGGGAAAAGTACACTGCAAAAAGGTAACCTAAAAATGTACTTTTTGTAAATTAAATCATCTTTAAGTCAAATTGAAAAAAATCATTTCCACTCACTGGTTTCTATTTATTAAGCTTGTAAAAATTTCTACCCATCTTTATTTCTTTGATTAAATGTTGAGTTCAGACTCAATTTTCTTCACTCAAGGTTGGGGTTTTACTTTTACAGCAATTAAATTTTTGTTTTTAATTTTACTGGGTTGGAAATTTGATAAAAACTGAACTCCCTGAGCACAATTTAAATTTTTCACGTTTTTTGATGCCCTGTGTTTGCTTTGTTTCTTATAATTAGTGACTAAATCAGTCGTTTCATCAATTACACATTTTTTTGTCGTTTGCAGTTTTTTTTTTACTATAACCTTGTCGTTATATGTGTCGGCTGCGTTTTCATTTAACTCCACGTGGATCACAAATGTACCTTTTTTCTTCCTAGGTGAGATCTCAATCCTGTGCACTGCCATGCGAAAGATGGAGTGAAACGATGGGGGACGATTTTCAAAAGAAATTAAAGATGAAATGCTAGAAAATCAAAGACGCTAAATAAGCATCATCTGTATTGCTTTTTGGCTCATATACAACATACCTTTTCTAATCAAGCTGTGATAGAGACAGCATGTTATTAAATGTTAAATTAGTCCTTATGTATTGCATGTAGAACATATTTATAGACCAATTTTGCTAGTTCAAATACATTTAGTCACTATATATTTAAATAACATATAACGAAATAACACGGGGGAAAATACCTATGCAAAACAAATCGCGTGTAAATACCTAAAAGCTTCGGGCATTATGAGGCCCGCCGTAGCAATATTTTTTATTTTCTATATTATATTGTTGTATTTTTCTCAGTGGTTTAATCGTACGAAAATACAGATTTCCTACCGTCCATTCTTTGCTTCAGCTGTTGCTTCTTGTTGTCGCACAATGTTGCTGTAATTTTCCCAAACAAGCCGCAATCAATGAATCACGGGATCAAAGGCTTTTTATGACCATGTGTTCTGCCAATGCATTTGGGGGACGAATTATTTTCATTATAAAATTGCTTTTGTTTAAACCATGCGTTCATATTCTCTATTACACTAAAGCTTAATGATTAAAATACTTCAACGTTATAAGTTTTGCTAGACTGTGAAAGCGAGTTAACATATACTGCATATATCATTTATCTTTTGCTAAAGACTGAGATGTCATGCATGCATTGTCACATGTACTTAAAACAAACAATAAAGATTGTTATTATTAAGTCTTTAAATGTTGCTATTTTTATTTATATAGTAATAATAATACAATTATTATTATATTCATTTACTAATTATTATTATTAGTATTTACCGCATTTGCAAGTGAACAGCATGCGTGTAGAAGAAGTCGGTTTCAGTACCATGGAGAGCAGCACAGTCTCAGTGCCGTGTTTTCTGAAGCATTTAAAGTTACACGCCTGTAAAAACAAAGGATACTTATTATTTATTTATGTATTTCCAGTAAAGGCTTTAATGCTGACCTTTCACAAAAACTACCATTTAGCTCGTGTAAATCGTCGCTTTTGGCTGTGAGGCACCTGTCACGTGCTCTTATTTGGTGCTTGGGAAAGGAAAGCACAAACTCATGACGCATCTGAGCTTAAAATTAGACTTGCATTTACGCAACACATTTACATGAAGTCCAGCACCTCTGTATATAAATTGCAGGGCTTTGGTCCCACAGTGAACACAAGAGTTTTCTCCTCATTTAGACAGAGTCGGACTCCTTATTTGGTGTCGACACAAAGATAAATTGGATATATTTATTTTAGATATAGTGGCCTATTTCCCCCCTGAGAATCGATGAAGACGGACAGTATATCTCAGAGCATTCCGCTGAGCGGCAGAAAGCGCAGTCTGATCGAGGACGCGCGGCGCGACAGAGAGAGCGGCTCGTCATCTCCGGGGCCCTCGCGCTGCGGGGACAGCTTCGTGTTCGAGGAGGAGAAGGGCGGCGAAGTCACTCTCAACATCCTCTTTGCTCTCAGAAATGAGAAGAACGCGGGCTTCTTCAAGGCTGGCAAAGTCTTTGAGGTAGGCAAGTGCTTTTACTTAGGTTATTTCCATTCACAAATTACAGCTGTGGTGACGTTTTGTTTCAAAGTCTGTCTTGTTTTTTCTTTTTTCCCCTTTTTTAATTTTTTTATTATTTATTAATAGTTTTTTTTTCCTAAACATATTCTTAGTTTATAGAATGTGTAGAGAAACAGTAGCTAGACCCTGCATTATGATTTACAAGAAATTACCATTTTATTCTTTTTGCTTCAAAATTTCACATTGAATTCAATGTGTAGCCTTTTATCTTATTCAAAATAAAACAAACTCTTAAAAATAAAGGTGTTTAAAAGGCTTTCACAGCCATGCCAGAAAAACAGAAACAGAAAGGTTCTTTAGATGCCAAAGGTTCTTTTTGGAACTATTTCAACCAAAAAGGCTATTCTACGGAATTGTGAAGCACCTTTTATTTTTTAAAGAGTGCTTCCCACGTTTATTTCAAAATATCAAAACAACAAACAAAACAACATACAGGCTAACAACACTAAAAACATAACAGTGATAACATAACATGTGCTGCTTTTAGTTGCGGCAAATCTGGCTCTATACGTTATGCCTTTTTACGTTATGCAGGTGCCATAAATAATGTTTTGTGATAAAAACATAATGAAAATGTTTGCCTGGTTTTGCTACTTAGACTTTTAAAGCCAAGCTCCTCCATTTGGAGAGTCGACCAAGCAGGAAATCTATGAAAAGCGGTGGAGATGATCTGGAGTTCTTCATGAGGTGTGAAGTGCACTGCTCCGACACTGACATCTTCATCAACTCCTTAAAAAGAGTTGCAGATGATGTGAGAATAGTGCAAGAAGAAAAAAGTAGGTGATTTATTTATTTACACGTACAGCAGAGCAGAAATTTCTTTCTGCTATTTAATTATGTTTTTTCATTTTGTTTTAACACACAGTTCCTTGGTTTCCAAAGAAGATTTCTGACCTAGATAAATGCAATCATCTGATAACAAAATATGACCCTGATCTGGACCAGGATCACCCTGTAGGTGAAAAAAAAAATGCTTTACTTAAAACAGGGCAATATTTATATTACAAATGTTGTAATGTTAGTTCTACTAGATCAACTGTTATATCGCTGACATGAGCGTTTGTATTGTTTAGGGATTCAGTGATCCAGAATACAGAAAACGAAGAGGAATCATTTCTGAACTGGCGTTCAACTATAAACAGTAAGTCACATGATATTAATTCATCTGAAATAACAACAACCAAAATAAATATGCATTATGATATCTAATCAGAGATTATTTTTAAAAGAAAATATATTAAAAAATCATTCTTTTTTTATTGTAGTGGTGATCCTTTACCGGTAGTGGAATACACTCCAGAAGAGATTGCCACTTGGTAGGTTTTCCCAATTATTTTATTGAATTTGAGTGCTGTCAACTATATGTCAGTATTTGCATATCAAATGTTTAGAGGAGCCTACTGCGACCGCATGATTCTCTTTTTGTGATGAGGCAGGAGGGAGGTCTACAGGACTCTGAGTGGTCTGTACCCCACTCACGCCTGCAGACAGTTTCTAGAAGGCCTCGGTCAGCTGGAGAGTGAATGTTTGTATGGAGAGGACAAGATCCCTCAGCTTGGAGAAGTGTCTGCATTTCTTAAAGGTGAGAAGGCCTGCTTATTGCATTCTGCGTGTGCAAAACTAGCAAATTTACAAAAACGATGTTCTGTGTCTGTGTGCGCTCTTGTTTAGAGAGGACAGGTTTTCAGTTGCGGCCAGTGGCAGGGCTGCTTTCTGCTCGGGACTTCCTGGCCAGTCTAGCCTTTAGGGTGTTCCAGTGCACCCAGTACATTCGTCACCCTTCAGCTCCTATGCATTCCCCTGAGCCGTACGTATAAAGACACAAAACCACATTTCATTTGTATTTGGGAACATTTCATTGCAGAATATTAATATTTTCAAATGCATTTTATTTTAAAAAGGGACTGCTGCCATGAGCTACTTGGACATATTCCCATGCTTGCAGACAAAGAATTTGCTCAGTTTTCACAGGTATTAATACAGAATGATCTTATGTAAATGGTGGATCAATCCATGTAGTGAAATACTGAGACACTTTGCATTCGACACTGAACCTTTTACCCTGCAGGAGATTGGACTTGCCTCGCTTGGAGTATCGGATGATGATATTGAGAAACTGTCCACAGTGAGTACATCCTAATGGAACAATTCAGGTGGAGAATACTTCATTGAATCTTAGTGTATTATAGCAAGTCTTTAGTGCCCCCTTGTGTTGTTTTATCAATATTACAAATTCAAAACAAACTAAAGTTAAGGCTTTAAAATGTATAAATTCTGTCATGTTTAACCTAACAAAATATCTCTAAATTGCACTCACAGCTATACTGGTTTACAGTGGAGTTTGGTCTGTGTAAGCAAAATGGTACAGTGAAGGCCTATGGGGCTGGACTACTGTCCTCATATGGAGAACTTTTGGTAAGCTTGTGTAACATTTCTTATTATTATCAGTGTTGGAAACAGTTATATGCTATACTTAATATTTATTTCGATATTTATCCCCCCCCCAGTATGCCCTTTCCATAGAGCCCCAATACAAACCATTCAATCCAGCTGAGACTGCCGTCCAACCATACCAGGACCAGTCGTATCAGCCTGTTTACTTTGTGTCTGAAAGCTTTGAGGACGCCAAACACAAGCTAAGGTGGGTGTTTTCTCACACGATCTATAGAAACCATTTCATTGAGGTTGTAAAAATTATCATAAAGCATTGTCAGTGACTTGCATTGCTGTCATTCCACAGGCAATATTCATCCACAATACAGAAACCCTTCTCCATTAGATATGATCCCTACACTTGCAGCATGGAGGTTTTGGATGAGCCTTCTAAGATCCAGAATGCTTTAGCGCAGATGAGGGATGACCTGAAGATCTTACATAAAGCCCTGGAGAGGCTGGGACAGAAATAAACCAGAGTGCGAGATACAGTATCATCAATAAAAACTATTTATTTATGGAAAGCCTTTCTTTATGTTTATGAATATTGATGATTACATTGCATAAAATCCAGTGCTGAAATGCGTATATGTGTGTCCGCTTTAAATGTATGAAGAGTTCCGTTTACCAAAATAATAAATATCTATTTTGACTACCATTTTCACAGCAATGTCATTTTGAAGAACTATTTTTGGTTCTCCAAAGAACCTTTCAGTGCAACATTCAGTGAAGAGTTCTTCACGGAAATGTAAAGTTTCCAGGGATGAAACATAGACGTCAATAAAGAATCTGCATATTTAAAAGTAATCCCTCAAATTATGAACACAATCATTCGGTTTACCCCCCAAAACATGTAACTCTTAAAATCCATGAGCCATATTGGAATGAACCATATCAGAATGAGCAAATTATTCATAGGCTATTTAGACCATGGGAAAATGAATGCACAAAACCAAAATAAACAAGCATATTTTCTGTCCCTGAACAGAAGATGCATTCTGCCTAATTTCTTCTACACTGTTAGATCACTGTCTGGCAATGGAAAAAGGCAGAAATAGCTTCCAAAGGGTCTATGTGCACTGTGACACTCGTGAGGTCGAAACAGAGACTGTGGTAAATCAAAAGGGGTGAGAGAGGAATGCTTTGACCAACTCTCAAACCTCACGCCACAGTTTTCCAGCTCAGCAGAAATGTATCAAATGCAGATGTCATTGGTGGAAAGACTCATAAATTTCCTCAAAATTCATCAGTCAGCAATCCTAATTGTTTTACACATACACTGACAAGAAAAACGAATTACAATATAACAATTACAATATTTAGGCAACATTTATTACATATACAGAACAAATTCATAATTTGATACATTATCGTGAGTGATTTTACATTTTGGTAACATCTAGCCTGCTTATAGACGGTTTCAACGACAACAACGTCAACAAAAGTAACTGCGCGTGCGTGCTTCTGTGGCCCCATCTCAACTTCCGGTAAATGTCCCAATAAAACTGCTATAACAACAGCTAAGTCCTTTCTAGAGTAGATTATCTTTTTTGATAACAAGCAAAATATGCTCGTTGCGTAAATTAGACGGATTTCTTAAAAATGCAGACTCATTCCATGCCAGCAGGAGGTGCTTTAAGCACGAAGAGGTTTCCCCGTTAACGGCTGCATTATTTGCAGGATGCAATGAATGTGACATTTTCTAAACACAGTGATTTTCAAACGTGCATTAAATGATATAGCCGGCGGCAATAACCAGACCGATAAACACACACAGACCGGAAGTTAGGTCTAGTGAAAATTCAGTTGCAACGTTCTATCAAACATATTAGTTATTTGATATAATCTTCCTTTTTACCGAACGTTTGTACAAAATAAATAACTTATTTAATTGTGTTGCTGTGATCACCTGTGACCTCGAGGCCAAGGCCCAATGTCAGCCATGCTAATATTCGGAATATAGCTTTCTTGCTAGTATAATGTTGCTTAAACGCATCACAAATTAATCATCTTTCCTGCTTTGGCTCCAGCAGGAAAGGAGAGCATTTAGTGGATTAGCCCTGCTTCTAACAGATTGACAGCTTGTGGTTGCACTACAGATGGTGTAGGAACAACTACGCAACTGTTCCATTCATACTAAAAGATTAGGCTACCAGGTCACAGCATATTCCTCCCTATTGGCCCCAGCACAGGCCAAACAATGCTCTAGGAGAAACCACAAAGCGAGCAACCAGGTCACTCTGTGCTGGAATTCATTGGGTTCAGGGGTAAATGAGGTTCTATCAGCTGGCTGGCCTTCTTGAATGTGTCTAAGAAACGGATCAGAGAGAGAGAGTCAAGCAAATAATGTAATAAATGTGGGAGAGAGAAGAAGAGCAGACATCTGCTTTCATAAACCAAATTCAAACACTTAATCGTCTCTCGTATCTCATTTTACATGGCACTCAACCCAACCCACAAATCCCTCTGAAAAGCATAGCGTGGATCCGTATCCATCACGCTCAAAACAAATGTGTGTTGCCATAACAATATGATAACCACTGACGGTTCCTGTGAAATTCTACCCACAAATCCCAAACACTTATCACGTCATCAGAACATAAGCATTTCCCTTTGGTATTGAGGAATTTGTGGAGAGCAACAATCAGGATCCGGAAGTGAAAATCCCATTCATTTTCTCCGTAGAGCAATTGATTTTGAACTTTAACTTACTGTCCTTAAAAGGCACACAGCTATTGAGAGTTAGGAGGCATCTATGCTAAAGCCATCAGACAAAATTATTTCAACTTATTTTTTGTGGTCAACATTGGAATTCCTGGTGAAGAAATGTATTACCTGGTTATGAAATCTCAACCTTTTGCATCAAAAGAATATATTATGGCACCACTACTATGAAGCACTGCCAGTCGTTAGTGTTAATTTTCAGAAATTGAGATTTATACATGATCTAAAAGCTGAATAAATGAGCCTCCCGTTGACTGGAACAGCACCATGCAGGACAGACGAGCCCTACAGAGGGTGGTGCGATCACCTGAGCGCACCATCCGCACCGAGCTCCCTGACCTGCACTCGATCTACAGCAGGCGGTGCTGGACCAAGGCCAGGAAG
>JAUMHQ010000051.1:8006262-8019497 GCA_032361165.1 Enteromius paludinosus | reverse complement strand
CACATGTAAACAGAAGAAAACACATGTAAACAGAAGAAAACACATGTAAACAGAAGAAAACACATGCACACAGAAAAGAGTACATGCAAACAGAAAAGAACACATGTAAACAGAAGAAAACACATGTAAACAGAAGAAAACACATGCACACAGAAAAAAGTACATGCAAACAGAAAAGAACACATGTAAACAGAAAAGAACACATGTAAACAGAAGAAAGCACATGCAAACAGAAGAAAGCACATGCAAACAGAAAAAAAGTACATGCAAACAGAAAAGAACACATGTAAACAGAAAAGAACACATGTAAACAGAAAAGAACACATGCAAACAGAGAAAAGCACATGCAAACAGAAAAAAGCACATGCAAACAGAAAAAAGCACATGCAAACAGATAAAAGCACATGCAAACTGCATTCTCACAATGCAACCCAACACAGAGAGGTGCTGCAAACACATGAACGCGCTGCAAACAGCACGGACCACAACGGAAATGTTTCAGGGAGACCTGATTATTTGTTCCGTGGCTTTTGGTCAGAGCAGAGGTGTTGTCGCTGAACTAAAAGGTGAGTTTTTTTGTGTTTATTTTAACAACCTGATCATACGGTCTTTTGGATATTATTAGTCTAATCTGACGAATTACACACTTAACGACAAAACATTATTTTAATGCTATGTTAGCTAGAGTTACTCTCAGATAGGTTCCTCACTTTTTGAGGTCCCCCTGAAACATTTCCATTGTGGTCCGTGCTATTTGTAACGCGTTTCTGTGTTTGCAGCGCGTTTGTGTTTGCAGTGCCTTCGAGTGTTTGCAGCGCCTGTGTTGTCAAACTGAGGAAGATGTTTTCTTAATGTGTTGTCGTTTTTTTGCTGTCTGCATGTTTTTTTCTGTTAACATAACTTAACCATTGTGTACATTTTCTGAATGACTGAATATCCCGGACAACCTATTACATTTGCCATAACTTGTAGCATAAGATACTACATATACAATACTAGATATTGCCCATATCTTGTTGTATACAATACAATAATTTGCATAAAACTATGACATGATGTTAGATACCTCGATAAACTAATGAACAAAATGCATTAAAGCACACTTTAAGAGTTTATGTCATCATATTAAAAATAATTAATTTACACTACTTTTTAAAAAAAAGTAGATTTATAACAATACACTTTCCACTTCCTAAAGTGTTTCGTTTCACCTCTAATCAAATACACCTGAACCAGTTCGTCATTTCAAATCATACACAGGTGTGATAGACAGTGAGGCACACCTCCAGAAGGTTAGTACGCTTACTAGAGTCTGCTGAGTTACCGTGCTCACCTTAAAACGACAAGTGCCCACGACCACATACTGGTTTCCTCCATACGCCAGAAGTGAGGCAGGTGAGCCACAGTCAAATGGACTGAACTCCACCACATGAACGTAGTCCTCGCAGGACACTGTGTAGCTTGCGGAGCGAACTGTTTCATCTGGCATCTTTCCTCAAATGAATATCTTTGCCGTTTGGATGAAACGAAGTTAAATTCCAGTCTAAATTATAAATAACAGGGAAAGACACAAATCAGCACATTTATTGAAGGGATAAAGTGGCATAATGGTTAACAGAAATGTGCAAGAAGGATTAGCTTACATCTGTAACATTATATGTGCCGTCCAGACAGTGCTGTAAGTTAGTTACATGAAGAAAGTTTCCTGCTTTTAAAATGTATAGCTTCTTAAAAATGAAACAGACCATAGAACTTAATCGCTACTGAACCTCACATATATTATGCTATTAATAAATATGTTTCTAGACGGTCTCCATACATTCATGTGACGTTAACTGTTGAAGTTATGAATGAACTAACGTTACTCTTGGATCAGACAGCGGACAACAGGCTGATGTGCAGCGAGTCATGCATGTTTAAAATTTGTATTAAAGCTTTATTTGACAAACCTGGAATAAGTTCATATACTGGGTTGATCGCCTGGCTGAGAAAGTGAGTTCTGGTGCATAAAAAAAAAACCATGCGGTGCTTGTTCTCAGCGCGCTTTCTGATCACGTGATCGCGTTTGTTTACTTCCAGGTTAGTGACGTAATCGTGACGCTAATGCAAAGAAATATCAGTAAAAACATGAGTGATTTTGCTTTGATTGGTATTATAAACAAAGTCAAAGAAAAAGACCATTGACGCAGTTCTCTAATTTATTGTAAATATTAATTTTACCCTATGGAGCAATATATTTGACAAATTTGGAGATGCGTTTTTATGCCTTTTTTTACTATGGGAGATAGAATACTTAAAATGCAAACGCTATAAACAATTGTAACACATTAATTAATGGTTTAGTTTATAGCTAGTTCACCTAGACGAAATGAAATAATTTGTAATCCTGGGGAAATGTACTGCCCCTGCACTCGTATAAACGTTTTTTTTTTTCAACTGGATGGTTTAGCTCTCGTATTTCTTTACAACACCACATTTTATTTCTTTTCTTGTCAACAATCGCCACTTGTGGTTTGAAACAAAACGGGACCGTTCTGTTTGGGCTGCGGACTTCCCGTTTGGCGGGGGCGTGGCTAACGCATCGCGCTCTGTGATTGGTCCAGGCGTCCTGGCATGTGGATTTAAATTTACAGGCATCGGACCAGTTTATAATAACTCACATCTACTGGCGTCTGTTTTCCCATGTGTTTCACATTAGAGACCTAGGACGCGTCTAAATATCAGTGTTGGTAAGTTGGCCTAAGAGGTTTAGAGGTTCTGTTCCTAATAAAGTGCAAAGGGGCTCCTCTTGTTCCTGAATATTATTGTGATTTGCTTGATGTCTTCGGACTTTCTGTTCTAGCTCAGTGGTAGAATTGGAAAGGTATATGTGACGCTGGCTGGGTTGCATATATGTTCTGCTGTCTGCTCACAATCATTTCAGTGCTGACATGCTCAATTTTCTGACCCTGCAGTTAATTTTGTAAACGTTGAATAATGGGGGTTACGGAGGAAAGCCTGAGAACAATGACCAGGGTCTTCAAGAGAGAATGCCACAGGGTGTTAGACTCTGAGAGGACCACCATTCAAGGGGCTGATGGGATGCTGATGGTCCTACAACTTGCTATGGCTGGGGTCAACAAGCAGGTAATGTTGCATTTGTTAGGAACTTGATTTACAGGATTTCTAGCACGCATTTACAGACCTGAAATCCTGTAAATCCAACAATATTACTGATTGTAAAAATTTGATATTGTAATATTGTTTATTTGAAAAATAAATATGACTTCTTGTTTAAAAAAGGTGTTTTGATAAGAAAATAGTAGTATACTTTACATATGTGTGTCATACATAAGTGTGTGTATGCATGTATAATATTACACATATTATTATTATTATTATTATTATTATTATTATATATAATTCCTCACATGTATTTAATATTTATTAGTAATTGTAATAATGTTGTATTAAAAAAGTGCATATGGTGTGTAATGGTACTAGCCTGGGCCCGCCCATACTGCCTTTGATGCACATTCATTTCGCAAGCAAAGTTAGTCTGGCAAAGCTACCGTTTTAGAGCATTTCCGTTCCCAAAAAAGTGGGAACCAATTTGAAACAAGCCCCCAATCTGGTTGTAGATTTATATAAAATATATAAAATTGGCCGTTTTCCTATATCATATGTACATATATGCACATATATGTTCACCTATATATTTACCTATATATTATTAAAATATGCATACATATATGTGACATATATAAAATTGGCAGTTTTCCTATATTATATGTACATATATGCACATATATGTTTACCTATATATTCATAAAATTATTAAAATATATACAAATTATATTTAACCCATCCAAGCGCTCAAGGGTCTCACCTCAGTCATGGTATTAAAGGTGGAGAGGGAGCTGGTTATTCATTTCCATCACCTACAATCCTTGCCAGACCTGGGACTTGAACCCCCAACCTTTGGGTTATACGTTCCACTCCCTATCCATTAGGCTACAACTTTTTCTTCTAATTTTAAATTATTAAAATTAAAAGTAGCAATACAGGAGACCTATATGGCCTGTATATGCACATAAATGCACCTCAATTTTGCATATTTGCTATATATACGCATGTATGCAGCATATATATTATAATATATGTGCATATGTACTGCATATAGGTTTTTATATATGCTCATATATACTGCATATAGGTTTTTCATATATGTGCTTATATATACTGCATATAGGTTTTTTATATATGCGCATATATACTGCATATAGGTTTTTTATATATGCTCATATATACTGCATATAGGTTTCATATATATGCGCATATATCCTCATACAGATTCTTTCCATGTGGGAGGCTATAATGGTACATCAAAAATATTGAAAAAATAGTTACACGAAAAATTCATTTACTGGAAATATTCTGCTGATCATTTTATTTAAGAAAGGGGGTGACAAACAGACTTTGATCGGTGAACTTTTAAATATCATTTTACAGGATTTCCACTTTCAATGTATTCATTCATTGTTTCAATGTTTTCTATACATGCTGCGGTAGGAAAAAGAATGAGTCACGCAAGTTTGAATCATACACTTTGTTCCATATCTGTACATTTTCTGTGGAATATACTTGTCCCTGTGTTTGCTCTGCTCCTGACAGGAACTCGGGGACTTTGGTGTTGCTTTGAGTGAAGTCTTGGCTGCCTGGAAATACTTCCTTCTGGATAAGCTCCAGCTATCCCACAACGATATCCCTCTTCCACAAAACTATGACCTCATCCGAAAAGAGTATGACCGCTTTTTGAAACGCACCAATACTGTGGACTTGATTGACGTCTTCATTATGTTCAAGGAGCTTCGGATAAATGAGGACCCCGAGGAGCCCGTAACCGCGGTGAGTGCTGCCAGTGGGCCTCGGCTTTGGTGGTTCTTTCGGTCGTCATCCTCAAAGATCTTTAATCTGTGGCATGTTCTCGACCTTATCTCGATATCTAGATGCAGCTGTTTCAGTTTCTCTTCGGTGATAAGGAGAGTTCGCAGGAAATGGATCCTCTTCCTGTGTGTCCAGCAACTCCATCTAACAAGGCAATCTGTAGTCCGCAGGTAAATGGTGATGCATTAGCATGAGACTATTTTAATAACAATTAATATAATTCTTATGTTTAACAGTTTTGTTTTAGGTTAACACACACACTCGAACATGTTTGTTTCTGTGAACTGTGGGGACTGTCAATAGACTTTGATGCTGATCAAACAATATATGTCTTTTTATCCTCTTACCCAACAGAAAACCCTACACTTTCAGATAGACATCATTTACTATTTTTAATCATTATATTATGTCTCCTTAATATAATGATTTCATGTTATTATAATATAATTAATTGAAGGTATCCTCTATGACATTTTAAAACTTAATTACAAAGCTTACAGTAATTAAGGAGGGTGGAGTTTAGCAAAGGATCTGATTCTGTTACTTTTATATTGAGATCTTACTCTAGTGTTGTTTTACTAGCTGTCTGTTTCCTGTTATATTTCACCCCCTTACATGTACCTCTTATTCAGAACAATGTTAATATCATATCATGTCATAGTCTCGAAATGAGAACAGGATGTTTTAAAAGCACTTTGCATAGTGTGTTGAAACTGCTGCTACCCTTGCCCAGTTCTGTTCACAGCTGCTCTGCTGGGCTCTGATTTATGTGTGAGTAGACGCTGGGTTTTACCACTGTAATACTGGGGGTGATGAAGTTTATGAGCCTGGCCTGTTTAAGCTTAAGGGGCTGTGGAAAAAGCCCGTCCTCTATACAACACCAGTCCAAGTCAGCTAACTGACTCATCAGTATTGTGGAACGGAAGAGTATGAACCGTTCCTGTTAAAAACGAACCATTTTACCCTTTCGCTTAACATTTGTTTTTAGTACATTTCCCAATTATTCCACTAAGGTGTTGTTCAAACTTTCCTGCAGATACAGAGAGTTGTCAGGAGAGTTTTCTGTTCTTATTTGGGCCTTCTGGTGAACTCTAAGAACGACCTGGCCCTCGCATATACCCTGGACAACCCAAATCGCGCTCTGGGTCACAGCGCCTTTACTGACCTCAGACATGCTGCCTGCGACAGTGCCTCTTCTCTCTTCCTGGTGAATTTGCAATAATATATATACTTTTAAATAGATAAATGTATAAACGAACATTTGCACATATATTTGTTCAACTAGAGATCTTTTTAACCATAATGTGAATGCTAATTGTTGTTTTTGTATATTCAGACAGTAACATCATTTGTCAGGGCCATACAGCTGGGAGGAAAGGGGTACGCCCCACCGGAGTCTCACCCCTTAAGGAAGCATGTAAAGGGTTTATCGGAGTTTCTCAATTTTGTCGACCAGTGTCAAGACGTTTTGGGAGAAACCCCTAATCCCAGGTACGTATCATGCTTTCACAGATCCATAGCATTCAATTCTAAACAACAAATGTCTTAACTCTATGTAGCAGCTGTAGATGTTTGTTTTCACTGGAGTTCTATTGGAGGCCAAAAAAATGAATACACAATTAATTTAGGAAATACAAAATGTATTTTAAAAAAGGGCTCATTTTAGAAAGTCATTTATGATGCATTTTCCTATTGACATTTACCTATTAAGCATTTAAGCACACTTACTATGAATTATTATGATTTTAAGCGACTGTACACCCCATTATGATCATAAGTTGATGTCCCAAACCTGTAAGATTGTCGTTCATCTTCAGAACACAAGTTAAGATTTTGAAGAAATTTGAGAGCTTTCTGACCCTGCATTGACAGCAACACAACTATCATATTCAAGGCCCAGAAAAGTAGCAAGGACATTATTAAAGTATTCCACGTGACATCAGTGGTTAAACAGTAATTTTATGAATCCACGAGAATACTTTTTGTGCGCAGAGAAAAAAAAAAAAAAAAAAAAGAATGCATTTATTCAACAATTTCTTCTCTTGCCTGTAAGTTGCTGCATGTTCACCAGAGAACCACTGTGCATAAAGTCACTGTGTTTTGCAGCAATATTATTATTATTTTTTGTTGTTGTTGGAGCTAAATCAGCCAAAAATAATATCTGATATTCCTTCCTTCTAATCCGTATCACTAGAAATGGAAGGTCATTTAGAGTCCATTATGAGATGCATTATTCCATGTCATGCACCATGTTTGCTGTTTATTGCTCTTTTTATGGCCGATGCTGCAGGTCGTTCAAGTATGCACACAAAAATACTGGCGCACTGTATGTTGCACATACTATATACTAACCTAAGCGGTAGTGTGAGTAATATGAAATTGTGAACCTAGCCAATGCTTTAAATAAAAAGCCAGGACAGTCCTGACCTGGCTTTGACTTCATTTCTGTCTCCCTATATCAGTGCAGCACCCAAGATGAGAGTAGAGAATCTCTCTCGTCTTTTACCTCCTGCCATGTATTGTATGATCCTCTTTTCAAAAGCGACCTTTTTAATGACGTCTGCACCAGTATTAATGAAATCGCCTGAATTGTTAAAGCATGTTTATCTGAGGAACATCAAAGTGTGTTGTAGCAAACAGCAAATGTCCCTCCTTAGTTTGATAACTCTGATTAAACGTCATAACAGTGAGATTTTTGCCGTGATAACTCGCACTTCAAAACGTCCCAGCAAATCTCCACTAGACGTTTGGCAGCACAACACATGGGAGCTGAATTGAATAGATGATTGAGTTATTCAGAAAGGACGCGAGGTCATTTCCTGCAGTGCATCATGTGCATCGACTTCATTTTCGATGGAAGTGCCTTGAACCTGCTGCATGTGGTGCTGTTCACCACCGCGTCTCCTTTCTCTGACGAGAGAGCGTGAGCGTTAAGCCAAAAGGGGTCTTTCATCGGCCTGCTACCCTGCCTGTGCAGTTCCCCACCTCCCAGCACCTTATGGAGTACTGTGTTACCACACACAAACACTCCTTACGGGGGAATCGGGGTCTCTCGTACTGCTAACATCTGTTTTCCCAGATGATTCTGTTACTGTAATTCCCTTTCACAAAAGCAAGGTCAGGGATTCAGGGCGGCCTCTTTCCTGCTGCAGCCCAAATGTTTACATTTAATAATCTCTTCATATATTCACACATAAAGTGAGGTGGAGTACACCAATAGCACTGGTCTGGCACGAAAACTTCTTGAACCTTCCTAGACCGCATTTTTACATGAGTTATAGAGTGGTCACATTAGATTTTAATCAAGCAAAATCATTTCAATGCAAACCTCTTTTATATAACAAATAATTAATAATCGGGAGTCTAAAAGTCATGGGAAGCCTGGAAACGCTGTATTTTGAAAATCTGGTTTTCTAGGCCTAGGGAATTTTTTTTTATAGCCACTAATAGCAATGCTAATAAACTAGTTTATTAATGCGCTCGGTTACATATGTTTTAATTATCAAAATTAAACATGGGTTTACTACAAATAAAAATCATAATAGTTGAACCAAAGTAACCACACAATAACATGGTTTTGCTGTACTAGACATTTAGCTTCACAATGGTATTTGTGATTATACTAAGTGTAATCAATCTGAATGACTATAGCAATGCACGCATACAGAGCGCGTGATCTCTGTGACACCCAGATCTACAAAACGGATCCTCTCAACCTCTGTAATAAACACGGAAGTGCTAGTCCCATCAGAAATGGTACATGAAGAATTGAAGATCATGGACGTTAGGTGATAACAATCGAAAGCGCTCAGATCTTAATTTGTGTTCTGAAGATGAACAAAGGTCTTGCAGGTTTGGAATGACATGAGGGTGAGTAGTTAATAACAGAATTTAAACCTTTTGCACCTTTATGCTGCTAAATTATGAAAATGTGTGATGCTAATTGTCTGCATTGCACTCATTTCTTCCAACAGAGAAGCTGGATCCAAGCTGGTGTCTAGTATTAGAGCTGCTCTGGTCAAAGGCCGCAGTAATGGAGACCCCGTGTACCTTGCTGCGGAGGATGCAGCCAAAAGTCTCAAGGAAAGAATCGGTCAAATACACACCATGCAGACGCTTTCAGCGGTTGGCACAGGAATCAGTCCAGCAAGGGTAAAACATAGAAGACGTACTCTACCATCTCCAAATATTTCCACCCACATTAGTAAGATACAAGATTTTTCCTTTTTAGCCCAAAGCCTATGCGATTAACCACTCCACTGCCTATGGGGGCCGAGAGACTGTAAAGGTTCTGATGACTCTTTTGGATGAAGAAGCACTGGCACCGCCCTGCAGGAACAAGGCGGAACTGCTCTCTGAAGATCACGCGGTTCTTAATGGCAGCTCTGGAGCTTGTCTTCTTACTCTTTACAAGTGAGTTACATCACTTTGCTAGCATTTTTATATAAAATGGTTAAATATGGCCATAAGACTTTTATTTTATTTATTTTTTATATTTTTAATTGTAGTAAATTTAAAATAATGCTTAATTAGATGCTTAAAAATATAATTTTTTATCAATTTATTATTAATACTGCTTCTGCTGCTGATAATAATAATAATAATAATAATAAATGTAATCCAATAATGCAGTCTGTAATGTTTGTATAGAATTTCCTTTACAAGTGAGTTACTCCTCACTGATGTAGTTTATTTCTTTATTTATTATGTATATAAAACAATTGCAAAGGACAACAATGCATCCTAAAAATGATTAAATGAATTAAAAATGCTACAAATATTTTATATTTAATACATATTTTATTATTATAAATAATAATAATAATAATAATAATAAAATTAATGCAAGAAAATGTCCTATTTTCTCAATTTACTTGACAAAGTTAATTTGTTTATATGTGTTCATTTTGTCTAATTAAACATTCGCAATTTATGTTAATTTAATTTTGATTTGCATTTCAACACTTGTTTTAATCTTTGAATATTCAACTCTTTCGCTTTCCACTTTGTGCCTATAGGTCTCCAGCAGTTCCCACGGGATCTTCTCCAAAGCCTTTACGGAACCGCGTCTTGAGCCAACAAGAACACATCAAGTCCAAGGTAAAGAATCATGGGGGCTGTAAGCAGAGACCCCAGTCTCAAATAGCGGTCAAAGCGAAATTGAATGTGACACTTGATTTTTAAAACAGACAGCAAGTAATGCACATTCACGAGCTATATCATCTGCTTTCTGCTTCCTCTGTTTTGTAATGTGCAAATTTATACAGCTGTTTTTTATGCATGGTGCTTGTGCAGCAGGTTTCCAGTTATATAAAAACAACCACGGAGTGTGAAATTTAGTGTCGTACAGTACACTCCAGACTTTAACCAATAACCTCTGGCAGTGATGCACGCTTGAATTTAGTATTATCTCTTGGCCTTATAAGGTTTTTCTTTCTTTTTCTTTTTTTTTTATTTATTTATTTTTTTGTCATAAAACTCTTAAAAGATATAAATCTCTTAATACAAAATGACGGCCAGAATAGCAACTAAATGATGTCTGTTAAGAAGCTTGTTTCTGAAACCAATCTTAACTAGTCTCTGGATTGCGAACACATTTTAAATGTGGCGATAAATTGCAGTTAATGTTGTGTTTCCCCCCCCCTCTTTTATATTAAGTACTGGCATCTTCACCAATTAGAAATGGTGAGTGCTCTGTAAACATGTATGCTAGGCACATTTTGTTAAAAGGCTTCTTTATTTGATTGCACTAGCAGATGTCTCTTTAGACCTCCACTTTCTGGCCGCCTTCCTGTGTTAGTGAGCGGTAATGGTCCCCGGGCAGCTCACCGCTTCCTGAACTGGACTGGCGGAAGCTTTCTGCATCAATTTCACTTTGAACATGCCATATCAGTGGCGTTACTCAGCTAGCAAGGGAAACTTGAAAGGTTATTGTTTCCTGTTGTCTGCAGAATGACTTTATCAAGCCGTACTCCAATAGTTTCATCACAAAATGACGTCGATCGGCACAAGGGTAGAGATCAAGAGGTTCCTCCAGCAGCAAGACTGCAGAGACAGATTATTCGGAGTACAGTTATGTTGTAAGGTTTAATGAACTCCTAATGAACCCCAGTCAATACACTTAGGGCCTGTATTATGCATATAAAAGGATGGTAGTACATTTTTACATAATAATATATTTCCAGCTAAGAATGTTCATTAAAACGCGCTCAAAACAGGTCTCCGGTATTAAGATCTGTATCACCCAGTCTAAAATGGATGCAGGGATCTCTTGGCAATCACAGCGTCTTGGGACAGAAAAGGCAGTGAAACACCCTGGATATGTATCTATAGTGACTATTTTTATAACTATTATTCAACATTTAATTAAATGCAGACGTGTACAGTAATGTATAATCAGGGACCCTCCCCTGATTCCACTCATTTGATACAAATTACTAGCAAGTGAATACCTTGCCCACTAATGAGTCTCAGCTCACCACTTATAATTTGCTCTGATGTTAATACCACATGTAAATAGGGTTATAATATCACTGATGCTGGTGTTGTGTGTCAGCTGGCTTAGTGGGCTTGTCCCCAAACAGGTGTTATTGAACCATGTCTCTTCATTGTGTGCTTTACAAACACACTCAATGATGATGTTTATAGGAAGTAGCTTTATTTTTCTATTGGCGTACAGTCAGGTCTGCCCAATGTACAATCTAAGCCATAAGCCTCCCATATGAAAGCACCCAGTCTGAGCATTGCTGTTGTTTTTAGGTGCTCTTTTGAGAAAATGCTTTGAAAAAGCTGCAATCAAACTTTGATCCCCCCCTTACATACACCCACCGCCCATTCTCTTTATGCTTTGCAGTCCCACCCAACTATGCCTGCAGTATATTTTTATTTTTTTACTTTCCTGAATCCACTCTCCTACTGTGGCCAGCTAGCCTGAAGGGAGAGAGACTTGAATCCTGATAATCCTTAGCAGGGATGGATCAAAGGCCCTGAAAGAGGTGGATCAGCGCTTCTCTGAGACCCTTGAGACCTTAGAGGCTCACTACGTCTGTGCGAGCTAGCATTTCCTTCTTTCATGCTCCTCACGCTAGCTTCTGGACCACAGTTTTTTTTTGTGTGTTCATTCTCATAAGTTTTAGATGTGGTCATGTCTAACCAGTTATATCAGCAGAGCTCAAAAATAAAGACCGAGTAAGAGTGTTTCAGGACCTCGTCATTTGTCCTCTTGTGCCAGTGCTCTGTGCAATACATCAATTGTGGACAATATTCATGTTTTACAAACAATGACAATTTATTTTTGGGTCAACTGTCATAATTACTCACCCTTAGAAAACGGATCAACATAAAATATCTTAATTTGTGTTCCAAAGATTAGCAAAGATCTTATGGGTTTTAAATAAATTGAGGAGTAATGACAATTTTTATTTTTGTTAAGATTCAGTCTTGGTCTTTTTTTTTTTTTTTTTTTTTTTTCTGTAATTTCGGCTTGTTTTAAAAAATATATATGTATATATGTGTGTGTGTGTGTGTGTGTGTGTGTGCATACAATATTTTTGTATGCATTTTTTTTTAAAGGTTGTGCGGCCAACCATCCGCTCTCAGTTTGCATGCACATACAAGGATGATGAGCTGCCCCTCAACCGAGTGTTGGAGTTTCCCAGCACCAGCCAGCTTCCCACATGTGTGCACCCTGCACCAAAAAAAACTGTCCATTTACCAGTGACTGTGGAGGAGGAGCATGACCCCACTGGAATGGACATCAGTCTCAAAGGTAGTGCTTCTGCCACATTTAGGGTGTGTTCACACTTGTAGTTCAGTTCATTGTGGTCCTTACCAAATAGAAAAATTATACATTTAGTCCTGGTCTACTTAGTGTTCACATTGGCATTTTTGAGAGTGAACCTAAAGATACCGATCCTAAAGGCATAGTGATATGTCCACAACCTGATTGGATGTATTTGTTACTGTACTTACCAAACACCCCAAACAAAAGGCATGTTCAACTTAAAAGGGCGAAACGGGTGTATGGTATCAAAGTCCCCATTAACTGACCTGTCTGGTAAGTGCCGCTTTATTTTCACCACCTGCAAACCCACAAGGAGCTCATAAAAGACACTTTAAGGCCCAATCCCAATTCTACCCCTTACCCCTACACTTACCCCTACCCCTCCGTTTGGCGTGTTCATGTGAAGGGGTAGGGGTGTCTCAATTCCCCTTTGATCGGAGGGGTAGGGATAAGGGGAAGGGCTAGATAGCCCTCGAAACGAAGATTTTTCGGGACCTCACTTCAAACGAAGGGCTAAGAGAAATTT
>JAUMHQ010000051.1:7995389-8006162 GCA_032361165.1 Enteromius paludinosus | reverse complement strand
CTAGTGACAATGGATGATGACGTATAACAGTGTAGTAGTGGTGTCCCATTTCTTAGGGGGAAATATTTCAGCCCTTCACCCTTTCCACTTTATTTCAAGGGGCAAGAGGAAGGGGTGAGGGGTAGGCAAAGGGGTAAAAAATAGAATTGGGATTGGGCCTAACTAATCATTGCTCCACGTTTGCCTCCTGCTCATCTAGTTTTATAGATGACTCATTCTAGTTTGTTTGGAAGCGGACGGAGACCCATCTTTTTAGCTGTATTATTCCACTTGTTTGGTGCGCACCAGGGTTCAGATGGCAGCGTTCACACTAAATCCAACGAACCGCATTAACAGAGCAACCGCACCAGAGTTTCCTTTAATTGAACCAAAGATGACAAGTGTGAACACGCCCTTAAAGATGCTATGCAAAAGTAATTTTGTTACTCTTAGCTCTTTTATATTAGTTTTGAGACCATCTAGAATTTAATTAAACAGAATTAAATATAAAATGCTTTTAAAATGTGTAGGCTTTTTTTTCTGAGAAATCAGCAAAATATTGGCGCTTTTCCACTGCATATTACGGTACTACGGTATTACGGTCATTGAACTTACGACACGAGACACAACAGACCCGCTAGATTTAAATCAGCACAGCCAGCGAAGGATCGGACGCAACTGTTTTGTTTGAAGAAATGCACCTTTTTGTATTAACCAAAAATGTCTGTTTCGTGGTCTATTGAGGAAGTACAGACATTCCTCTCGCTGATAGCCGAGAAGCGGATCCAGCGAGAGCTTGATGGGGCGACGCAGAATGAAAAAAACTAAATTTTTGTGTGTGTGTTTGTGGCGTGTTTAAGATGATGTCACGGCAGAAGAGGCGGTAATAGAGGCGGTGCAACTATAACGACATGTGAATAATCCCGCCCACTCTAAAGCGGTACTAAACTGCATGGAAACGCAAACCGAGCCAAACTGAGCCGTGCCGTAACGAGCCGAACCGAGTCATACCACGCAGTGGAAAAGCGCCATAATGATGCCACAGGTTCATGTCCTATCATGTGTTCTGACAATATCCCATCCACTGCGACTGATCGATAAGGATTCTTCTGTCATCAAGTAATTTCAGGGTCTTAAAACTTTTTGGCTTCCTCCATTTTTTTTTTTTTTTTATTATAAAAAAGGGGGCTCAGTTCTTAGTGTACTGAATAACCTTCATGCTTGGTCTGTTCGCTACACACACACACACACACACACACACACACAGAAGAGCTCCCTTATTCTGACGCCACACGGTCGGAAAGATGCCCAGGTCCACCTCCACAGCCCAGGCCTCAATCCCTGCCCAGTCCCTGCTTGGGGACTGGTACTTAAGATCAACCTTTAAACGATTCCCCATCCCATAAAACCTGGCTGCCCCCACATCTGTTGTAAAAACTCTTAAGAGCACACTTCTCTCTCCCCCCACACTTTTTTTTTTTTGTGGGAATGCAGGCTTCGTTCCACCAGGTTACATGACAAATGTTCAGTTTCAGCGCTGTAAAATAAACACAACGCCTGTTAAAGTGCTGACTAACGTCAGCAATTTCATCATAACCATTTTTACCCTTCCGTCCTCAGCACTCCCTGTTCATTGTTTCACCTTGTTCTCAAAGTCCAATGTTTTTCTTTTGTCCCCCCTTTCTTGTTTTTCTGTGGATATGGACCCAGAGGCCACTAACTTAAGGCGTGAAGGTCCCGGCCAATCCGCTTTGGGGGAACATAGTGGAAATGCCTGGAACCGAGCAGGTGGGAAGGGGTCCCAGCCAGAACAGCTCAGAAGAGCAACCGGGACCTCAAAGAGAAAGCTCGCCAATAGAGAGTATGCTGAGCAAGAAAGAGAAGAGAACCAGCCCCCTCAAAAAAGACCCCCTACCAAGGCTCCCACCGGAGGCCTGGGGAAAAGAAACACTAAAGCTGCAGGCAAGAAGCTCATCGCTGGACAGGGCAAACTCACTGGCTTTTTCAGACTGTAACTTAGGTCTACTCACCAATGATGATCTACTTTGGCAATGAAGTCAGGTTTTATTTATTAGTAGAGTAATTGCATTTAAAGAGCTAGTTGGTTATTTACTCGCCCACATGTTGTTCTAAGCCTTTTGTTTTTGGGTGGGAAAGCCATTTAAAGGCTTTTAATAAAAGTAGTGTCACGCCTCTTCTCCAGATTATTGCTGATGGGATGAGTGTGTATATATTTGTGTTTGTGCATGTTTGAGGTCTTAAGGAGAAGATTATGAGTTGGTAGAGAGGGAACTCTATCGATTCATTTTAGGATTATGTGACGGTCATGATGAATGTTTTCTGTTCCCCTTTGAACACGACTCATACTTTTGCAGATTTAAATAAATTTTTATTTCGGTTTTGTTTTAAATCACAAGTGTGTTTGTCATCTTTATATTTGGAGGTTCTTGCAAGATCAGGGGGAGAGCTGGGAAAATCATGCAGGTGCTTTGTCAGCTGCTCCGTTTTCAACCTTGCCAGCAGGGCCTGTATACTCTTCCTATCATGCACCTCAGCACTGTGAAGAAAACCGAAAGAGAAAAACTAGTTTAGCATTAAATATAACTGAAAGGGTACATGTTATTTACAACTTGAGCTGGTTTGAATTTCTAGTGGGTTTTGAACACTTTTCAATTGGGAGACCAACTTGAATCAGGTAAGACCGAGATGACCGGGAGATGACCTGGCCAGTTCATGCTCGGGTAAATTGTTTAAAACTATATATACATGTAGTTATTGAAAATGTAAGGCAATCCTCAAGCATATCATATTACTTTCATGGCAATAAGAATATCTGGAAGATGGGGAGGAGGAAGATAAGAAACTTGGCAGTGCTTACTGTCCATGTCCCTCCTACCCACAGGAATGACATTATCTGTGCTACGTCGCTCATCCCTCATGTTGAATCCATCCAGAGCACGATCCGTTCCATGCGGCGGCAGCACAGGGAAGGTTCTCGAAAAGGCAAGGTTTGCTTCCTTTCCAAGAGACCCTTTTATTCCTGTGTCCTGGTGGAAAAGGGATTATTAGTCAGCACCTCAGAACACGGGACAGCCACTAACAGATGCTAAACCCAAAACATTGCTCCCTCTACAGGCACGTTTTTAGTTTTTTTCCTGCCGTATGAAAGTCTAACCACACCTGGAGATGTTTAAGTTAATTCGAACAACACACGCCCAAGGGCAGCCTCTATATCCCTCTCCATAACCGCTCCCAAACTACTGATGCAAAGCCGGTGCATGGAGCCCCACATGGAAGAAATGTGTCAAATTGCGACAAAGTTTCCCATTCCTCGCTTAGCCAATTTTCACAATATCACCATGGGCCCTTTTATCCATAGATTCCATTTCCCCTCTTGTGACCGGGTCCTTCCCATAGTCCTCTTTTACTGTTCCATTACTGCACTGATAATTGTAGCAATGTGAGGACAATTCAGTCTTGAATTGAGAAAGCTCTGTTTGATACTCATAGAAAGGTCATCTGATTCATACCACACTAACAAAATGGCCAAAATGTACGATTTCTTGATTTTAAAGTGCATGTAGATGTTGGCAAATACAATCAGGGAATCTCCTACCTAAAGCAGGAGTGTAAATAAAAGACTTACATCAAGTATGAAGATGCGTTTTGTCCCATCTTCGTCCACCAGTCTGCCCTCTATGATGGGGTGTCTTCTGAAGTTGAGCTGCCTAAGTTCCATTTCGCTCGCATCGTCTTCTCCTGCTATCGACACTAGTCTATCTTGGTCTGTACGTTCTTCATCCATCCTAACTTTGGGGAAAGCTGTAGTCAACTCAACCAAAAGTGCAAGTGCAAAGACGACTGTGTAGGAAGATGCCATGATGTTGAGCAGTAATGGTTGACTTTCTTGCAGGATCTAGCTTTGCACTTGCATGTCTACTAAGAATCAAATGTGTGCTTTTATAGTGTCTGATGATGATGACGAGTTTTTGAGTATTGATGATTTTCGTCACTCTCCTTTAGTGAAAAGTCGTTCACCTTTGCATGAGGTGGATGCCCATCCACGGGGAGGATATTGGGGGATGTTTTAAACCAAGAGGATTATATTTTGAATGGTTTTCGTTTTTCTAAAAGGCCCCACTGTGGTTCTGTAAAAGGCCAAATAACATTTGTCAGCATTTCATTGTTAATCTGGAGAAGGGGCATCTCCTTCCAACAGTGTTTGTACCCCCTGCCATAACTTAGTTTGTCAAGCTCATGCAGCAGGTCAGAGGTTGTACATTGAGGTCATATATCGTCTGAGCAGTGGTAATGATCTAGTGCAAACATTTACAACATGAGCCTCAAAGAAGGAAGTATACCTGTTGTGAGATGTCGTCATCCATCAGATGACTCTAATTCCCTTGGTTCCGACTCTTTACGGTATCATCTATTATCTTCTTGTCCTTCTTTTGTTTGTAGGTCATGGGTGGATTATTAGTCATTTCAATAGACCGGGGGTGCCCAGTCGTGTTCTTGAAGATCTACAGTACCTACCTGCAGAGTTCAGTTCTAACCCTGTTCCAACACACCTGTCTGTAATCACCAAGTGCTCTTAAAGGTCACTGCACAATCTGCAAGGGAAAATGTTACGATATATTGAAATCACAGGACGTTGCCTGTTAAGTTTTGCAGAGTAGTGGTATATGTGTCTGGTAATCTTCATTAAAATGAACCAATTCGTGAGAGTCATTTGCTTGCAGATAGGAATCGGGGCAATTCCCGGGACAGGGTTTGAATTAAACCACAAGTAGACTTAATCTAGAATAGTTAGTCTTTAACAAAAATATTACTGCGTAAGAGAGAACCTTTTTTTTAAAGCAAGCAAAGTAAACTGCACACATCAGGTGTGGAATAAAAAAACCAATGCCCAGGAATGTCTTTGTAATTCTTGCATGAATTATTTTAATCCACTGTTGTTTTGTAACATTACTATTATTATTATTATTAATAATTATTAATATTTATATTATAAATAAAGAAGGTCATGGTGAGAATTAGTGCACCCTCAAAATATGGTCAAAGAGGACTGAAAATAAATCTGTATTAATTTTTCTTCTGATATGTAATTAAAATAAATAAATAAAATAACTTTTGCATAAAACATGTAAATGTTTTTTCTCTAATGCATATTGAAATTATCCTAGAAATTATTTTGAGTAATATCTCTGAAGATCTATATTTCCAATATTTTTTTGTTTTTTTGTTTTTTTTTTAACACCAGCGTGGCTAGGAACATAATATTATCCAGCCATGACTTCCTGTTTCACAGGAATATAAATATAAGGAGGCACATTGTCCTTGTCATCTATCATAATAAAAACAACATATTTATGTTGTGCAGCAACAGATTGTTGAGCTTTACAAAATAGGAAGTCAAGATAATAGCACACAAAAAACATTAAAGTTAAAGCATTGAACATTTCCACCAATAATTAAGGAGTTCCAGTCAACAGGACTGTGTAACATGTCTGTGACTACATCATCTTAATGCAACATGAGGAGAATAGCTTGAGTGGCCAAAGACTCTCCAAGGATCACAGGTAATTGCAGTCTTGGTGTCAGAAAGCCTTATAATAGGCCATAGGAAATGTTCCCAGAACCATAGAAATCTGAAGAGGTGAACATATTAACATAGAGCTGGGAATCTGACCGGTCTGGAGAGATTCTGTATAGAAAAATTGTCTCTGATCTCTTGTCAGGTGTTCTCCAAACTCGTCAGCCATTATAGGAGAAAACGTAGGACTGTTAAATTGGCAAAAGAAGGTTGCAAAAAGTATTGAATAAAAGGGTGCCATTTATTGTGACCAATGTGTATTAAACAAAAACATTTCTTATATTTATATATATATATATAGGCTGTTTGTGTGTTTTCTCTTCCTTTCCATTTCACTTCAGTAAAGGTTTAGTTTTTTTATGCAAGTAATCTACCAAGTGTACCTATAATTTTGATATATAAAGACTGGAAACAGTGTAATCTGAAGTTAAACCTGCCTCCTGGTGAGTCCTGAACTAGTTATAGTCTTCCTCCAGGAAATCAGACTATTCAAATCTGGACTACACTAAGTCTAAGACTATTTAAAACCATGACAGAGAGGGCAGATTTCTTTAAATCTGGTCACAAATGCAATTTAAGTCTAGGACTATAGGCTTAATCTCTGTCTGGGAAACCGCCTCTATATGGGCTTACAGGAAAATACTGGTACACACTCTCTCATTTTTGTTCTGTTTTTAAGTTATTCTTTTTTTTGGTTCTAGTAACAGCCTGAGTCCTTTATGGCTCCTTCATAAGAAATCAGAAGTGTGTTCGCATTGCTCTCCAAGGCTCCTCTTCAGTTCTTATGAAAACACAAAGGCTTTCCTTATTAATATCATGGTGCCTGTTGCACAGGCAAGAAGAAATGGGACATGAATAATAGTTATTGAACTCAGCTGAAGTGATTTTACTTGGAACACTCGGCCTTTATTTAGTGAGTATTTGTGTTGGAGTGAGAGAGCCTCTACTGAAGGACTGAACTGGTCTATGGAGACACGACTGTTCCAGCAAGAGTACAACTGAACTTCAGAGTTTGACGCTCTGTTATTGTAACCTCTCTTTCTAAGTTGCCACTCTGCTTTCTGACGTGTCTCACCCTCCATAGTGACCTCTTCCCACCTCTGATTACCCTCACCACAATAATCTAATGTTTTGATGTGCAATTTCAAGCTATCCTTCATAGATTCCCTTTCATGCCTCAATTGCCACCATGATGAAACACTTGGAGTGCATTTGTGGTCTGAGCTTCACTCTTCTCCAGGGTTTTGAAGCTTCGACCTCAGAGTAACTGACACATTCGATAGACGGCTAACTAGAGAGATACTGCTTTTTTAAGGCTTGATTAATGAAAAGTGATTCAGTCACATACTGTAAGTTAAAAGTGCAAATGTTGTGAGTTGTAATTGTGAAAATGTATATATCATAGTCACTAGTTATTTTTAGCACTGCAGGACATGTAAAGTAACTCATGTCCGCTATCCAATTTCGAAATACTGCAAAAGCTCCCTGGAATTTGTAGGATGTGCTTTGGGAGGACAGACTGACTGGGACAGTTGATTTGCTCCTTCACAAGTCTGTCCTTTTGCCGCAAAACTGGAGACATGAACATCCTGTAATTTAAGCAGCGCGCTCTAATGGAAATCCATTTGTGTCCTCTGAATACTATGCATGGGAATTACCAACGGTGACACAAGATATGTAATGACATCAGAATTTTGCCTATTTTTCTGGTTGCAGAGAATCACGCTTTTGGCCATGGATTCTGCCACGGCCCCATCTCGCCCTATCTCTCACCTCACGGTCTTTGCCATTGATGGATCAGGTATCCCCTCCAGAATTGGAAGCTGAAATACCCAGTAATGGAAAAGAGAGAGTGGTTGGAATGACAGTTTTTTGTTTTTTTTTCATGTGGGATATAGTTACGTACAATTATGGCTGCTGACTCAAAGATATTCCACTCATTGCCAGTTTGAATTGAAAATCACATGTGGATGCTTCTCTTTCGAGGAAAGGCATTAATTCTTCAACAGAACTAGAGCTGTGTGATGAGTTTTAAATAATGTAACAAAAAACAGGACTGCGGAAATGGACTGAAAGATTTAAGCTGTGGGAGCGATGAACCGAGCGCTTGTCAGGGAGCATCTCACGGGAACATTTAGTTCCTTTGCTTCTCATATCAGGGGGCACTGCTGTAAAGTGGTCAAATGCGTCTTGTGGTCAACAGGGACGCTTGGCTAGATGACATCACCAGTATCATCACCATATTCCCCACCGATGCCAAAAAGTCCGGGCACGTTACTCTGTCCTATTCTGTTACACACGTCATCACAAACCATACGTTTCCATTTTCCAAAGATGTTAAATCGCGGCTTTTGATCATCCTTTGGGAATCCAGGAGAACTTTCAGTCTTCATTCCATGATGCTCTCCCCATTGATCAAGTTACCAGATTATTTTCTTTACTCATCTGTTGTTTGATGGTGTAGTAAATGATGGGTTCAGGGCAGAAGGGGCCAATGGGGGCTCAAGCGGGACCATGGTGGACCGAAATGGGGTTGGCTTCTTTGTTACCCAGAGAACAGACCATGGTTTCCAGGAACAATGCAGCTGATGAGAAACTCTCCAAGGAAAATATGGGTCTGACATCATGGGTTCTTAAAGCTCGCAGCTGAGCCAACACTCTCTTGCCACAATCAGCTTCCAGTGAATTTCCACTGCTGAGGGAGGGAGTGATCTAGAGGTAGAGGGTGAAAAGGAGCGTGTTGGGGCGTGGATGTCGCCTGCTACCTTTTGTACGTGTGTAGTACTGTATGTTGAGCTTGAGGTTTTACTGCAGGTCTATAGTTCATATGTAAAGAGTTTGGATTTCATATTGGTATATTTTGGTCTCTTCGTTGATAACACTCATCGAACGTGTCTTATTATTTCGTTTTAGTCATGCAACAAATTTTAGGATCAACAGGATATGCAGCATGAAATAATGTACCAATTGATTTGATTTGATTGGAAATCCAACCAAATGCAACCAATTTTTTTTGGGCTGGACAAATAAATGAATTGTTTTTGGTCATTTTTACTTGTTTGGTCAGCAGATGTTTGTAAGATCAATCATTTTAAGTTGTTCATCTAATGTTTTATTTTATATCAGCTTCATTTCAATGAATGGAAACATTTTCAGTCTTGGTTAACAATAATACTGGTACTGGAAAAATCTATTGGATTGATTTCATGTTGTCATTTTAAATGGCAGGATATGTATTATGTACTGCTAAATAAATAATAATAATTGTTGCTTGAGGATTTTGAGAATAAGCTGCCACCATTGTACATGCTGCCTGTTTACCAGTGCAAATCATCTTGTATAACTTGCAACAACAGAACAGCTGTTTTCCACGTATACATTGTCCTTATATCAACAGCACAGCTGCACTTGTTAGAAAGTGTTACAGCTTGTGTTTGATTGTGGAACTGGCAGTCTGTCACTTATTTCTTCTAGTAAACTAAACAACAGAAAAGCGGTCAAGTTCCAGTACACACATGATTTTTTTGAACACATGGTGTTTGAAATGAATGTGCAATGTTTCATCAATGGTTGTTCAAGCAATCAATGGTATTGTAAAGCTGCCAGATGTTTCAGTGCACCTGTCCAAAAAAAAGAAGAAGAAAAAAAAGCTGTCTAGATGATGTTTAAACACTTGCTGCTCCCTAACGAATGCATAAATTAATTATTTATTACTGCAAATCTTCATGCACCGTCCGTTCCAGCAGGCTAACCGATGCATTGTATTCATTAGCAGAGAAAACATGGCTATTCAGCCCCACATGAATTCTTTTTCTTCTGAAACTTCTGTGGGGAAGTTTGGGAAATAGCACTGAATTAGACCACAAGGTCATTGAGAAGACAATAGCACACGTAAGTTGAATGGGCTCAGAGCTTCAGTTTCAGGGTTAGGTCCAGGAACCGTGTCCTTAGATGCACTCGGCACTCTGAGAGCTACTGTAGGCCCCGGTCTGGGGAAAATACACAAGCTTGCTTTTTAGCTAGAATCACTCTGAAACTGACCAGCAGATGGGAAGCTGCTGCCTTCAAACAGCTGTTCTTGGTTACCATTACTGGATGGCATATGGAATGGTGGTATTGGCGTATCATATGTGTAAGAAATGTGCATTGCTGTTGTCATAACAGAATAGAATGTCGTTGGAACATTGCAAGATTTAATAGGAGTCAAAGTACACTGAGTGTTTTTGTGGAGTGTGGTTTGGAAGTGCATTATCTACTGATTGTTTGTTTTTGGCTGCCTTTTTTGTTTTCTTTGCAGAAGTGACTAAAACGTGTCATCTTGTTCCAAACATGTACCTTAGGGAACACGAAACAAGATTTTTAGAAGAATATTGCAAATTATTGAATGTTGAAGCCAGATTGCTGCTAATTTGAGTTATTTTAGTATTATTTATACAGTATTCTATTTTAGTATTTATTTCTGCCTAACATCTCCATCAGAAGATAGGTGATGAGTGAATGATTTTCTTTTTCAGTAAACGTTCCCTGTAACAAAAGAGATCTGAAGACATTTTTTAGGTTTTTTTTATGTTTGAATAGCCTCTTACAGTTCTTATAAAGGTTATTCGATGTTTTCTTGGGTTTTGCTGAGGATCCAGAACAATTTGCAGACTGTAATTTATCTAATTGGCCATAATAATTGATTTGGTATTACCGAGAAAAATGGCTGAAAAAAATATTCAAAATACCATAAAGACCATGCTTGCCAGTCGCCTGCTCCACATTTCAAATTATGTTTGCTGAACCTAAGCCAGGTGGCCAATTTATCTATTAAAAGGCTTGATTGTTCCACTATATATCCATTAAAAAGTGCTGACAGATTGCAATAGCTTTGTCCCGTCACTGAGTTCCTCCTAGAAAGAGCTGAATGTGCATTTTTTTTTTTTGTCAGTACGGCCACAGGCTGATTTGTTTGTCTTGGCGGAACATGTCATATTTTAGGAAGTATCACTTTGTCATGCGGTGAATATGCAGGTTTAGGGCATTAATGTTAACAGTTTGGCAAATGCTAAGCCTTTATTATCTTTTAGTATTGGAGGTGCTTTGCAAGGGGCTGAAACATCGCTTCTCTGCTTGAAAGACTTAAAGGTGCCATAGAATGGAAAACTGAGTTTACCTTGGCATGGTTGAATAATAACAGTTCAGTACATGGACATAAC
>JAUMHQ010000051.1:7970028-7995289 GCA_032361165.1 Enteromius paludinosus | reverse complement strand
TAGGGTCAAATTCTAGGGTTGTAAATGGACCTGTAAAACCGTTTCTGGGCATTTTTCCCCCTTACCTAAGCTACATAACTTCTATGCACATATCAGAGAACAATTAAAAATATTCTCTCAGTGCATTCTATGGCACCTTTAACAGTTTTAGTCTGTGTGTTAGCTTTGAGTAGACAAATGACAAATGACTCATCCTGCACCGCAACAGATTGATTTACCCAATCGAATGCTCACAATAAGCGAAAAAGCCACTCTCCCTTAAACCTGCCAAATGATCTGCAAATACTGGTTAATGGCTGTTAACTATACCAAAACATATACTTCCCATTATTGTAATAATCACTCTTTGAGACGTCAGGTATTGACAAGTGGTTTATTCAGCAGGAACGGTGAACAATCTGTCAGTATTTTCATATTTTGTACAGAAAGCAATTGAGCACCAGTAGCCCAATGAAAGCCTCACAATTCAAAAGAATGCTTTAATGATCAATGCCCAGAATCCTTTAATATTTGTTCTTCCTTATCGTTTCTCTCTCTGGATTTATGTTCTGATGACAACTATCAAACTCAAGCAAAGTGCTGCAGGTCTTAAATCCTACATTCAGTTTAAAGGAAACAGAACAACTTCAAAATAAGCACTTTATATCTATATATATATATATTTAGCGCGGCCCATGATATTTACCACCAAGCTATTACCAACAAACCTTAAATACTCAAAGTTTTTGGTATTTTGTGAGGACCTTTTGCTGGAGGTCTATTACATCAAACTTGTGCACATTATATAGACATTCTGGGTGGCTATTGCATATGATTCTACATTATATTATTGTTTCTTAATTCAGATTGAGATTATATAAAACGCATACTGCCCAGTTCAAAAGTACAAACTTAATTTAGGTTGTCTAGAAAGTTACCTTACTGAAAAAGTCATCCATCATGTTTATTGATGATTAATCTTCGAATGGTTAACGTGCTGCTAGTTAAAACATAACATGCCTTCATAGCACTGATGGTGTAATTGACTTAATCTTGGTGCAATTTTCCTATTAAACCTTTCCAGATATATTGATAAGTTAAAACACAGGCGAGTGGAAAGGAAAACCAATGGTCCTGAATGGAGTCGTACAGCGTCAGCCAAATTACACTGCTACTAACTGGTTAAATTGTACTGTAACTGTGTCTGTATTACACTGAAGACTGTTTTGCACCATTTCCTTGCCAGTTACAAATGCATGAGTTGTAGAATCAGTGCCAGGACGTCTAAATGAAAAGCGACTTTGTGATGGTCAAAATCTTGGTAATGTTGGACATTTGCAGTTCACAGTACTCTGTCAAGTTTTTGGCATAGGGACGTTATTGTTTCAAAAAAATAACAATTTAAGAACCGTAGAGAACACAAAGACAGCAATTAACCATCTCGGGCCTCATTTTTTCCTTTTTCCATGCATTCACAGCTCTCACAAAAATACTTTCGCTCGCTTACACTTTAACCTTATTGAAATAAAAAATAAAGAATATTATTACAATGGTGGCCACAAGGCTGTGCAAAAGGGAAGACTTCCAACATAGAGCTTCATGTTTTCAGTCAACCCCTGCAAGTAACAAACTACAAAATAGCACCATTATACAGTGGGTTGATCTTTTATATGGTTCCGCTATATGATGCCATCAGATACGATTATGGTTAGAGAATGCAAAGGTTAATATAGGTTGAGTATAGATACAGAGTAAACACTGTGGGTTGACGTGATCCATTGGGGTCAGAAAAGAGGAAATCACCATGCAGAGGGACTGTGCAAACGGCCTAAAGTGGGATGTTGAGGGATAGTTCACCCAAGAATAGACATTATGTCAATATTATATATACTTTTTAACCTGTGTTCTAATAATTTTCTCTTTTAGAATGAAATGTATTTGCTGTACACTCATAGCTTTCAGCGACCACGTCTGTCAAGCTTCGAAAAGGACAACAAATGCAAATTAAACGAATCCACTGCGGCGAAAAAATCAAATAAAAAAGGTAATTGTGTGACGCTTGAAAATATGAGCAGTTGTGTTTTGCAAAATACAGACGCATCACCCAGCATTAGAAAGGGACCGAAAAAGCAAATAGTAAATGACACATTTTAAATTTTTGGGCGAAATATCCTTTTAATAAAGCTATAGTGACTTGCTACTTGATAAAAACAGTGGCTGCTAAACCAGTTCCATGTATGGTATATGTTACAATTGCTAGTCATTTTTTGCATCTGTTGTGGTTTCTGTTGTCTTCCCTCTGTCTTTCCTGTGCGTGCTGATACACTGGTGTAAATGCATGCGGATAACTGTTTGAGTGAATGGCTTTCACCTCCCATTTTCTAAAGAAGGTAAACCATGCAGTTAAAAATATATTTAACAAAAAAAAAAAGAAGCAAAGACCCCTCACACACAATTAAAAACAAACCAAACACACACACACACACACAAGGTGTTTTGCAGGATGTAGGTCGTGTTCCATCAATCCTAAATATGTTCTCTAGAGCACCTCAGTACATCTGCATAAGGCTTTTGTATAATCCCCCTTGATCTGGTCTTGCACAATAATTCAAATAAGAAAAGACTCATTTGTATTTTATACGTCATCTCTCGGTGCAGCCGTAGTTTGGTTTTGCAAGGGTTCCAAGCGGTCTAGAAAGCCTTTCGAGTCAACACGGTCCATGATCTCACTCCTTTCTGTGCCCACAAAATGCCACTACAAAAAGCTTTCGACTTCCATTAGGTACAACCGTTCACACGAGGAGGATAAACAGTTATCATTTGACTTTTTATTAGCAGCTAATTTAGTATTTTCCCCCAGTATGAAATGGTGCAGTGTATGGAAATCATCAGATTTAGTTTGTCTTAACATGGGGTTTGTTAACAGTATCCAGTATCTTGTTGTTTTTTTTTTAAATGGTATTTTTAGTATTTTGTTGTTTTTTTTGTTATGTTTTTTTTTTACAGTGGAGCACGTCCCAGGACGACCGCAGTCTTTTTTCCTCCCGCTTCCTTTCCGCTGTCCAACAGTTTCACTTGTCTCTCTCAGCCGTTCGCCCTACTGTCCTCTACATGCGGTAGTTTCTGCCCCCTGTGTTTCCTCGGCTCGAGTTCTTCTGATGAACCTCCTGAAAATAAGTAAGAGAAAGGCTGTGAGCTTGAGTTTAGATGATGAGAAGTAAGCAAGAAAACCGACCCAAGGAGAGCAGAACGGCTGCTGCTGCCCATAACAACACAGCTGTTTGGTGAACGGAGTGTTATTTCATAATGCCGAGGAAATCTACTGTCAAAGCAACACATCAAAGGTTTCACCGCAGCAAGATTAATACGTGTAAATCACGAGCTGGGAATGAAACCGCATGCAAAGGCCGGCGCGAGGGGCCAGACTCTGAACTCAGCGTGCAGACATCTAAGGTGACCTTAGTTTCGGCTTCCAGCGCATGACGTATGGGTGCAGAAATATGTCTGTGGAGAGCACATGCAGGTCTACCACAAAAACCACTTAGGCAGTTCACTTGCTAATGGTTTTCTTTTTCGAGAGAGGACGACTGAGAGCACTTAAAAGGATGGCCCACATTTGGGCAGCGGGGGTGAGGGAAGAGCTGCTTTTTCGTTACGTATGTATCACAGCACAATGTACCAGCGTTATTTGATGAGCTCTGGGATGAGGTAAATGGACAGCTCAAGCGAAAATGACAATTCTGTCATCGTTTACTCATCTGTTTCAAGCCCATATGACTTTCTTTTCTTGCGGCAAAAAGGATATGAAAGTATCTTAAAAGCAGTCCGTATAGTTTGTGTGCAATATTCCAACTCTTTGTGTGTGAACTGAACAAAATGTAAGCCATTATTTGCTGGTTCTTCCCGTTAGTGAGCATTAGTGTCGGAACAGTCTGTTTTTTATGAATGGACCATCCAGGTATTGTAAATTGGGTTTAAGATATGACTAAAAAGAATGTTTGGATGGTTAAATAATGACTCATATTTTGTTTAGTTTTTCATGATGATACATTTTTGGTCCTTTTTGTAAAAGTTTGTTGGTGAACTATTCCTTTTATACAATTTCATGTCAGAAAGTGCACTTGAATTCTATTATATAAGCATTGAAGCATCATCATGCTAATTATGGCTCATTTTCAAACCGAGAGAAGACTTACCTTACAAGAAGAGTGACCATGTCCAGATACAGGTTTCTGCAGGAGATAAAGTTCATATGACGTTTTGTCAACCAAAGAGTCAGCTGATGCTGCAGTCAGCATTATGCATTCATAAAATATACAGTGTGCTTCGCTAAGCCCTGCCTTAAAATGGTACTGACCAATGATATTTTAGCATACATCCATCATCTATTTTAATCTTTTTTATCCCTTTTAAACTTAAAAGTTCTAAGCAGAATTTTAATCCAAAATATGGTAAAAGTTGTTGCTGGATCACTTGTGATATTAGCATTTTTATCAATTTTGAGGCATTTTCTTCTATTTTGCTTAATAATATCGGTTTTTAATGGAAAACAAGTCAAAAAGACATTTTTTTTCCCAGGGCAGAGCTTAGCAAAGGGTTAGTTCAGACATCATCATGGCTGCACACCTTTGCCGTCCTGGGACTGTCTGTGTGCCGTTGCGCTCGTAGGGATCGTGGAGTTTTGCCGGGCTTTACGGGCGCACAGTACATCTCGAGGCGCCTCAGCTCACAGCTCTGAAAGCAGCATTCGTCCACAATGCCGCGGTTGTGCGACCGTCGCGAACTAGGCCCATATCCTGTCGGTTTGCCTGTTGGGTGCATAGAAATAACATTCATAAATAACCTTTTGGAGGGCAAGTTACGCATACGGAAAGAGAAAGCGCTCATAAATCTCTGCTGTGGGGGAAGGCCAGCATTAAAAAGCGTGCTCAAATTTTGTCCGTAGGTACGTTAAATAAAGCCTGTCATCACATTGAGTTCGAGCCCTTTATCCATTTTATTCTTGGCATGGCACCAGCCCATGAAGAACAATTACAGCTTGCAAGGTCATGCTCTGAAACGCTAAATCTCTAAAACTTTCGGTAGTAACCTGTGGCTAAAAGCCTGGTCATGATCGCTATAATAGCTTTAGCGTAGCAGCCAGACCGTAGCTGTGATTCTTCAGATATATGGGTGAGTTAATGACATGAATTTCTTCACCGTGAAATTTACAGGGTATTGCTTTGCACAGAGCGGACCCTTCTTGGCCAGCCCCCCACCCCCCAGTTAAATGGAGGTCACACTGACCGAAATGTTCAGAATATCACATTTTGCAGTTTCAAACCTGATTTCTTTACACTAAACTGCCAGCTTGGGAGGCCAAATCCGGCCCTTGTGAGGGTCAAATTAACCTATGGAGAAAAAACCCGTGCTCTGTTTGAGAAGAATGATGTTCCTAGAAGACCAGGATGAACCGTGACCTTTTCCCAGAGTGCTTGTTAATGCCGCTGCTAAACTAGGTGATAATTACCCATGTGAAAGAACATGAAACTGCCTCATGCGTATAAATTTGGTGTGCTGTCAATTAGGTCAATGCACTATTATGTCCCACACATAATGTTTAACGATGAGGTTGGACTACGTACATGTGTAGAATTCAGGCTTTGGGTTGTCTGATCCCAAACGGATTTATGTTAAAGGTAGCACTTAGACACCTGACTAAGTTAATGATCTTTCTCCATGTCGCCAATCTCCCGGTGGCCCTAAAAAAATATCCCACTCTCCATTTACAAGTCGCCACTCACCTAGAGCAATATAGCTCCGACAGGCTTTTCCCTGTTACCAAATGAAATAATAATAATAATTTAATATGGCATTTACAAGGAGGAAATGCCTTTCCCTTTCAGAGTTAACGGCTCTTGGCTCACAGGGCTGCCAGTGCTGACAAAATGCATTAACTTCTGCCTTGCACTTTCTGCACTCTGACAGCGTTGTTTTGGCTTTAATTCTGACAAACATGCATCCCTGCAGACTGCATGGCTCTTGGGTGCCGAACACTTCTGGGAGATTAGGGGGCGCTGTTATCTTTCAATACAGTTCAGTCGTTTGGAGAGAGTTTTATGTAGGACACTGTAATGGTATTGTGTTCGCACACTCATTTTGGACACTTTTGATGGCCTTCAGGTTGCTTCATTGAAACAGTGTCGTTATGTGCTCAAAGGTTTAGTATTTTGTGGCTTTTATTTCATGTCTAAAACATCTATATGCTTAAAAATAACCAAAAATAGCAAATGTTCCTCTCTGGATAGGGGGTCTATTTGTATTTGCCATATAAACACAGTTCAAGTGACACAAAAAAACATGAATTATCTTGCTGTAAACCGGTCACTCAGGTTGTTACATGATTTTCTAATCCGTTTCTTATCCCTCCCAAAATGAACATCTGCCGTTTTTGTCAAAACAACTCATATGACCTTTATGAAATCTATTGAGTGGTAGCCCAAGAGGTGCAATATACAACAAAAGCCCATCTTATAATGCAGTATAATCGGTTTAAACGGCATTTCAGTGCTGAATTTTAAGAGGTCAAAGTTGTAATCCTAAAATAAGGTATTATTATTAGATCTTTTATGAACCAACACTGTTCTGGGGGCCTATTTTCATGCTTTGTTCTTTTTATAAGTAAAACAAGCAGATTAGTAACAGTCTTTTGTGTTTTTCATTATCCATATAAAATGTCCACAGATTAGGTCATGCATTTATTGAAGATTGTTGCATTGTGGGATAGATTATCTATCCGTCTTCCATCCCCTGCCCCAGAAAAGCCAGCAGCCCATTCATAACATTGTGAGAGAGCTATGAAACCTGAGCAAAGCACATATCTTCATCACTGTGATTAAGATCAATGTGCCACCTGCTTCACACGCAATTGCGTCCTAACACCTTTGGGTAGACACCTTTGCTTCCAACTAAACATCATCATGCATCAGAACATGTACATTCCAATGAGGAACACCGCTGGAAAGAAGCTGAGTTTTATAGCCATGCTCAGGTTATTAAAGAACAGGGAGTTCTTGGAGCTGCTGCCATACACTGCCTGCATAGTGTCAGGAAGTTTACTGTTCACTGGAGACTATGAAAGCTGCTAAAGTCCTGGAAACTACCTCTATATCAATGGTACCACAAAGAGTTTATAGTAAGATGAAGTTTCCTTCCAAAGTTTTTTTGTCTCCTGGCTCTTTTTGCCACTGTTTACAATGCAAAGAGATGTTGGCTCTTGCGGACATTAACAACTGAATAGGAACTGTTAGTGGTGTTTAAAGATTGTCAGCCGCCAAGTAATGGTTTGGTGTTTGTCAGAATATTTTGAAATGTTTTAACCGGGGGTTTTTGCTGTTATGCATTAGTAATGTTTCTATATTTTTATTTTTATCTATTCAAAATTATCTATATATCTAGTGTTATTTATATAAATAGATATAGATTCAACTTTATACATTTTGTGTTCTTATTTTTACATTTTACATAGGTTACGATTCAAATCTTTAAACTAACATTATATTAAAGGGGTCATGAACTTTAGCATTTGTTGAAGCCAAACACTGCAGCTTTTAGAGTGTTTTACTTTATAATGTAATGGTGTGGATAAGTACCGCCTCCACAGAAGAAAGTCAATGCTTTTCCTTTTAAAGCAAATGATCTACAGGTACTGTTTTGCTTGTGTTGACCAAATAATGACATGTGAATCTCTTGGCTCAAAAATCCAAATAGGCACATGTCTGTTGATGAAGTCAGGTTTTTTTCTAAGTGTTTTGTAATTCAGACACAGCCAGTGCTTCTATATTATGCCTTGTGGTTAAAAAAAAACCTTCTTCTCACTAGAAAAGTATTGAACCCAGAATACCCAGTGCCCTCTGCAACGTGTTTGTGTCCAGTAGAACAACGGGACGGGAGGGGGCAGGGGGTATCTTGATCATCCTGTAATCCCCCATAATCCGGTGCTGCTCTAGGACAAGAGCCAAGCCTGACTGTGTGCTGTTGATGTGTTCTTCTCTCCAGCTGCTTCAAACATAATGAAACCAGACAAACGGAATTGAAAAGTGGTCCTATCAGTGATGATTGTGACAGAACTTCCTTTCTGTTTTGTGGTCTTTGCTAATGAGAGGAGATGACCTGCAATCTTTTCACCACCGATTGATTATTAATACTTCTTGTAATGTTGGAAGTATATATATATATATATATATATATTCTAAGTTTTGGACATCAATGATAGAGTTGTGATTGGCCAGACTTTCTAAGTTGAGCTGATATCAATTAAAGAATCAAGGGCAAAAATTATTTGGTACTGATAATTAATTATTTACTTTTAATTGTCTTGCAGTAATCTTCCTGTGTTGTCAGGACGTGAAAAAGTTGAAATATTCCATAAAGTACATCATGTCCAGACATGACTTGAAGGCAGCATAATTCCTTTCAGGATTCGCATAATTCTGAATGAGGCAACCTTCAGCAGAAGTTCAACTGTCATCCTCAAGCTCCAGATCATTAGAAGTCCTTCCAAATGTGTGAGAGGAGACTTGCACCCACCTCTGGACAAATTGTGATTTTACAGTGCACACTGAGCCAAAACGTTCCAGAATCTCAGTATTCTCAGTTGTGTCTGGAAAATGGGAATGCATCATGAGGCGCACGTTCAGCCTGTTGGCAGACGTCAAAGGAAAAGAAAAGACTACAGAACCATGTAGGGAAAGGGCAGCTTTGTGTCAACACAAACACTCATTGCCACGAGGTGCCCTTTGTAGTAAAAAAACAACTGATGTGGTCCAGATCTGCCTCGGTCATATCGGAGCCACTTTCCTTTCCAATAAGCTAAGACGATGTCAGATAAGGCTGACACTGAGGCATTTCAAAGACCACAGAGGATTTGTAGGTCAGGGTAACAATTGGAAAGAAAATGAATGCAATGTCTGTTTCGTCTTCTTTTATGTCGTCCCCTTTACTGTGTCTTCAAAAAGCCCCGTTTTGTTTCAATAAAAAATTTCCACTGAGTAGTATTTTCCAAGTCAAGATAATGAAATCTGAAGTTTTGAAATATAAGTGGAGTTCCACTGGCAGTATGGGGCACACTGCAACTGTCACTGCACAATGCTAATTGTCACATATATATCCAGTTTATTTATTATTGGGTTCATGTGTTTGAGGCCAGTCCATCAAAGCTGTTTTCTTTATAGAAGTGACAAATATTCTTTGTAGTTGAACAAAACAAAACAGGTTTAGAAAAAACAAAAAACTTTTAGAAAAACAAACAAAAAAAACTTTTGAACTACAAAAACACAGGTTTAGAATAACAACAGAAACATAATATTAATCATGTTTAAAAGTTTAAAAGATGGGGTTATTGGGGTACATACTGTATGAAATTATTTAAGGTTTTATACTACATACTAGGTCAAAGTCAAATGATCTGTATAAAATCATCTATTTGCTCTTCACCAAATCTGTCATGCTGATGCAATAACTTCATGGAAAGTTCAGATTAGCATAAACGTATTTATTTTGGGCTCTGTACTGACAAAACAAACACATGGCCATTGACAGCTATAAGCGATCCAGCCAACTCCTTTGTGACCACTAAAAGCTCAAATGTTGTTGACTGGAAACTTAAAATGTCAACTCTAACTTGAAGTTCAATCTCACTTCGCTTTTAAAGTAAGTGAATAAAATGTGTCTCCACAGAATCAGTGGGTTTTGTCCACTTGTCAAAATAATCACTTCATACGTCATCATCAGTGGCCCGAAACTCTCTTGCTTCCTTGAGCCATTTGCACATCGTAAATATCTCATCGGGTAATTCAAACAGATAACAATATATGTGCAAAGGTTTAAAACATCATAGCTGCACATGGTGATGTAACTAGTCTCATTTGGTACACTGAAATCGAATGTCATTGACAGGACTAAATATTTGAGACTATTGTTCAGATTTGGTGACCCTTATCAGTTGTCTTCAAGCAGGGGTCGTACTGGATTACTTCAGCTTTTGATTTTGTGGACCACAGTATCCTGCAGTCTAGGTTGGAAAACTGTAGGTATTAGAGGCACCGTTCTTAACTAATTTCTATCTTTTTCTATCTAGAAGATTTTCTGTCAGTACTCCTATTGTGTAGTGCACTCTAAATGTGGTGTTCCCCAGGGATCAATCTTGGCACCGATATTATTTTCTTTATATAGATTACCCATGGGATCAATATTCAAGAGATATGGTGTATCATATCATTGCTACACCGATGATACTCAGCTGTACATACCATCTAGTTCGCTGCACTGCTTACCAATGCAGTATCGTATCGAGTTTAAAATCTTGCTCTTTGAGTACAAAGCTGTAAACGGTCTTGCTCCTCAATATCTCTCAGAATTGCTTACTGCGCACATTCTTACTAGGTCATGGAGATCTCAGTCAACATTTATGTTGTGGGTTCCCAGAACAAGACTATAAAGTAGGGGAGATAGAGCTTTCTCTGTTGTTGGTCCCAAATTATGGAACACCCTACATCCCTAGATTAAAACTGCCTCTACAATGTCTGAATTTAAAGGTCTATTAAAAACTCAGCTTTTCTCCTGTGCTTTTATGTGTTAGGTGTTTGGGTGTGATTACATCATATGTTGTTCTGTTGCATGTAAGTCTTTGCAACTCTAATTGACGTAACAAGGTCAGTCCTTTTAATGCTGTAATTAAGCGTATGTACAGCACTTTGGTCAGCGAAAGCTGTTTTAAAGGTGCTTTATAAATAAATTGAACATTGAATATTGATTCACTGATTTCACCTTAAATATGAAAAATTATTATTTTATTACTACGCAAATAGATCACCCTATCAGCCAAACTGATAAATAAACATTACAGAATATATTTCAATTAGTTGCACGCTCAAGATAGGAAAAACGAGTCCACAAAGTGTATGAACAAAGCAAGTCAAGGTCTAGAACTCCTGAATCTCTCCTATACTGCAGATTGGGACAACCCAAGACTCAGCAGTTCTCATGGCTTGTGGAAAAAGAGAGATTTAAGTCTAGAATTCAAAATGGTTTTCTTTGGGTAGTCCCCCGTATTCAGTTGGATGTGCAGTACATTTATTTGCCCTGCCTACTTGAGTCCGCCAAATTCCAGCAACCTCATTCTGGGAGCAAAGCAGCTAGCTGATCTTCTTTAAATGTAATACACAAGCATTAGTCAGTGTTTTTCGCAGCTGCCTCTTTGCCGTTGCAAGTGCTCACCTTACACTAATCTAAAGTGAAGTGGAATTCACAACCCATTTTACTTCCATACTGAAAAATTTTCTGATTTTTTGTTTTTTTGGCTTTTGAAAAGTGATTGGATCATAAAAAGTGGGCAGTATATACGGTACCGGAATAGACCCCTGTGGTTTAAAAAGGGAGGGATTTGTGAATAAGTAATTTTTAAGGCAAGTTCATATACAGTTTTTTTGTTTTGTTTTTTAAAGTATATAAACATTTATATTTGGAATAACATGCAGAGATGAAGCATGCATGTCTCAAAACATGCATTGACAAGTAATTAGTGTTTGGCATGAGGAGATTACTTAGATTGTAAACTTTCTGTCCAGTTGAACTGAGACAAATAAAGCAAAAGCAGAACGGAGGAAAAATTTGGAAAATTGGACAGCAAGACATGAAAACCGATGCTTTTCTTATTTATGAGTGGCGCATTAGTGCATGGGGAAAGAGAAAGAGAGGAAGGAAGAGAGAGAGAGAGAGAGAGAGAGAGAGAGAGAGAGAGGAAGAGAAAAAGCAGCAGTTGATGAATAAATAAAATGTGCACTTACTGAAATAAAAGCCCCTGTCTCCACACACAAACTGCAGCGTGTCTACAAGCTCCGCCCCGCACAGCGTCTCCGGCCCCGCCTCCAGTGTCGCGGGAGTCAACGCGAGGACGCACAGCACCAGTGAGAGGGTGTGGGTGCACGAGAGACAGCGCATGGTACACTGCATCCCAGAGAGAGGGAAACCACAAATACATTACATCTATTCACTGAAACATAACTAAGGACTATGTGCTTCTTTATTTACATTGTTTATTTATTGATTGATTTCTTCCTTCTTGTGTCTCCTATCTATCTATCTGGAAAGATACTACTGATCATTCATGTTTCTAACATCTTTTGAATATCAAACAGCCCGCAGAGACAGGTGCCTGAATATTGAGGATACTTATAAAAGCATCTTTAACTCGTTGCGCATAACGACAAAAAACCGATCAAATGCTATTAAAAGTTGAACCATTCAATGCACCTGTCTTTTGCGCGCGTGCATTTACTTATATAGGCTATTTACTCCCATTCAGATGCGTAACTCCGTTTCTGTGGCGGCTTTACAAGTCAGTGTCCTACCTCTCTCCGCGCGCAATCTCTCTAAACCAGAGCGCGTTATTTCGAGGCACTTCTCCACAAATGCGCGCGGAAACGTCTCCAGCGCGCGCTTTGAAGCGCCTAATGCTCCCCAGTGCCAATGGGATACTGCTGCTCGAACCCAATGTCCGGTAAAAAAAGAGCGTAAACCATGCATTTTTGGGGGTTGCTTGGATAAAACATTGTGGTTCACCTACAGATACGTGAGGTGGAACTGGAAAGCTGCAAAGCCGCCAAACCCAAAGAGGAAGCACTTTACATAATAAAGAGCATATAATGCGCAACCACACAACGCGCAAGTATGCCGCAAAACCTTCTGCCCGAGCCCTTGTTCGCGTCGACTCAGCAATATTTACATTTAAGGGTCGTGATATACAAGTTGGTGACATCATGCAATCTGTCGTGAGTCGCAAAAGTTTGCCGTATTACAGCTGTCAGATCTTTAATGTGAATTACTTTTGCATGCACAGTCTAATGTCATGCAAATTGCTAAAAAATGATGCAGACTGATCATTGATTAAACGATTTTACAATTGAGTGCAAATTGTCTCTAAAATATCATTCAGTCTCTGTATGATCTATGTTAAAGTCTATTGCTTCAGTCAGAAATCAATAATGGTTAGTCCAAGGTGCCTATTTGCTTTGAAAGGAAATAGGTTAAGTTACCTTAAAGACATCACACCAATGCCCCTGAAAGAAATGACCGCTAGACATCCCCTTGGGTCTCCAGCAAAAGCCCAGCAAAAATGAACTTGTTTGAAGTCATTAAAAAGCGAGAAAGAGGCAGAGATGCGGGCAATGTCACATCTCAATATTCCGACTTTGTTCCATTGCGCAGGCTCGTTGTGAAGAAGTGAGATTTAGCGAACAGGAGACGGATTTGGAGAGAAAATCCCTCACATTTATCTACATTACAGAGACATTTTCAACAGGAAACAGCTGGGGCAGCATTCGCCTTCTCCTCTTGCTAAGTTACTCATTAAGGATTTTGGGCACCCTGTCAAATAACGTCATCTGCTTCTTAGAATAGGCTCGAATTTGGATCTTTCTAGGACTTCTGCAGAACAGAAAAGATTGCATTGGTGAATGAAAACGAATTAGTTAGAGTTAGAGAGAAAGTGATGAGTTTTTAGAAAGGGACAGGAGTTGAATTCAGAGACACTCCCATGCGTAATTTGCGCGGTGTCTTTTTCATCTCTGTATTCCCAGCCGACCTGCTTGCCAGCGTGTAACTTTTACAATACTTTTATACGGGGGGAACCTTTTCAAAATCATTTTTTTTATCGGATATTTATTGCGAGGCCGATAGCTAAGAGTTAAAGACTAATAGATTTCAAAATTTAAAGTTATATATTTCAGAAAATGTAATGATAGTGTTGCTTTATTGAGTAGTAGTAGCCGTCATTTTTTACAAAATGATAAATAATGACGGCATGATGACGCCGTCTGCGTTCTAAAAAGCGCGGTTTACTGTTGCTATGGTTTCCTCTTTAGGTTTCTTTTCGCGCGTCTTTGCAGCAGCAAAAATATTACCTTGTAACTTTTGGGTTCAGAAATTGAAATTCACACCTTCATAGCTATCAAATCAAATGACGCACCTCTAATTAACAATAAACATTGAATTATAATTAAATAAGTAATATCACACCGCAAAAACTCAGTTTTCCATTGTATTTCCCATAAACGATGAGTGAAAAGTAGTTTAAATTGTCATTTTATTATTTACTTGTCGGCTGCACACATCCAATATAGCCAATATATATGTGGCATAATTTGCATGTTCAATAGAAAGTTATAATTTATGTTAAAGCTCCTTATTTAATACTCAGACATGAAAATAAATGCACATATTGATTTATTAGCCTATTCGAGAAGCAAAAATAAAACTTTATTCATCTTTTTTTTGTTTATTAATTAAGAAGCTTTATCATAATTGAAGTTTAGATTAGATAAAACAAGATAGCCTTCCCCCTCAAACCGATTATCGGTCTGTATTCTGTGCACTGTGAGTATGTTGTGCTTATTTTTTACTTTTGTAGGCTAGATGACTTTGCATTTTGTGGTCTGATATCTGTCACTACACCGCTTCATTGTTTTTGGATCACGCACCCAAGACTTCCATCCATCATCACTGTATATGGTGACGTGACAATAAAATGATCTGATTTGATTTAGAAACCGAACCACATTATCCACACTCATCAGCGCATACATGTGTAAAACACTGCAATAACATAATCCGTGGAAAAGGGGTTGCCGAGTATTTATTTGATATAATTCCTGTCTAGATGATTGATGCTTAGCCTGGCTTCTTGGGTAAGTTTTGTCAAAGTACGGTCTGGCTGACCTCAAAGGAATGAGCTCTCTCATTGCTTCGATGAACAGACAGTGCATTCACTGAGACTTGGGAGAAGATTTCCCTCCACTAATACCATCTCGTAGTTTGCACTATGAGCCAATAGGAGTGCTTACATAGGGTCTTTCTCACACGCTCACAGAAAAGTGGTTAGAGGGGACACAGTAGTCAATGTGAAGGGACATGGCCAGTATTACTGCTTCTAGAAGCTTTTAGAAACCACCCAACAACCTCCTGCAGTGTGTGGTCAGTGTTCACTGGCCAAAAGAGTTAGACTGGCACAGGCATTGCTGTGGTGTTTTTCTCATGTTTTCATCAAAAGAACAATGTTCACTAATGATGCCAGCAATGGGACGAATTTGTTCAGTGGTTAGCGGCGTTGCTGAAAAACCATTGCTACAATATGCAATGGCACACGGAGAGTTAATCTGACCCTTATTCCTATACTAAAATATAATGTGTTTTTTCGTTTTAATCAATCATTACGTGATGCCACTTTACTAATAAGGTTATAATGCTGAGGCAAACTCTTATTTGCAGTAAAATCTATATTTCCTTAGCAACAGCGGATAATGAATCTAATTAGTATGTACAGGATGAAAAGAACATTGCAAAACTCTTACTGTTCTGCAAAGCCAAATGAACTGTGAGTTCCTTTTAGGTCTTTTCAATTTTGCTGACTTTAGTGACATTTTAGTATCACGGTGTTCCTGTAGATTAACTGGAACAGCGTGGTGCTAGCAAACTTCAAGATCATGGGTTCAATTCCCACACTTGTGAAAAAGAAGTTCAAGTAATAGGATAGTAATGAAGAGAGTGCATTGTATTTGCAACACACATAAGAACTTACTAAAAAATATACATATACATTAAATTTGACTGTTTTAATAACCTAACCCTATAATGGGTCGACGAACATACTGAAGCACCTGTACTTGATTATAATTTGCACTACAATGTGTTATTAGATGTGACATTAAAGATAATATACAGTATCTTAAATGTACAAATTTGCTACTTAATAGCTACTAAATAGTTAAAAATACATGACATGCATTGTGTGTGATTAATATAAATATATCTATATAAATGTTAAGAGTGCTTTGTATGTACGAACTCTTAGGTTTTACTAAATGCACATTTAAGACATTTTGAAAACCATGTAAAGAAATATATGGTACTTTTAAATAATATACACTGCTGAAAAAAATAAAGGGAAGACTTAAACAACACAATGCAACTCAATCACACTTGACTGTGAAATCAAACTGCCCACTTAGGAAGCAAAACTGAGTGACAATTAAGTTCACATGCTGTTGTGCAAAAGGAATAGACTACAGGTGGAAATAATAGGCAATTAGCTAGACACCCCCAATAAAGGAGTGCTTCTGCAGGTGGTGGCCACAGACCACTTCACTGTTCCTCTGCTTTCTGGCTTATGCCAGTGCGGTGGGTTTGGGTTCCTCCTAATGCAAGACAATGCTAGACCTCATGTGTCTGGAGTATGTCAGCAGTTCCTGCAAGACGAAGGCATTGATGCTATGGACTGGCCCGCCTGTTCCCCAGACCTGAATCCAATTGAGCACATGTGGGGAATCATGTCTCGCTCCATCCACCAATGCCACGTTGCACCACAATGTCCAGGAGTTGGTGAATGCTTTAGTCCAGGTCTGGGAGGAGATCCCTCAGGAGATCATCCACCAATGCCACATTGAGGAGCATGCCCAGGTGCTGTAGGGAGGTCATACAGGCACATGGAGGCCACCCACACTACTGAGCCTCATTTTGACTTGTTTTAAGGACATGACATCAAAGTTGGATCAGCCTGTAGTGTGTTTTTCCACTTCAATTTTGAGTGTGACTCCAAATCCAGACCTCAATGGGTTAATAAATTAGATTTCCACTAATAATATTTGCGTAATTTTGTTGTCCGCACATTCAACTACGTAAAGAACAAATATTTAATAAGAATATTTCATTCATTCAGGTCTAGGATGTGTTATTTTAGTGTTCTCTTGATTTTTTTTTTTTTTTTTGAGCAGTGTATATTTTGTAAATCTTGCACTTTAACATATCAAGAGTCTTATCTGTTGCCATAACAGCTGTTAATTTTACGTTTAGAGGCTGCCAGTTTGAAGTCACATGCCCAGCTGGATACTATTTGCATTATGACCTTGTGTTATTAACTGCTTTCTATCACAAAATTTGGGGCTGCTTTATATGCAGCATTTCTACAATGACTGCTACATTCACGCCACCAGGTGTCAGTATCAAGTAGGCCTAAATAATAGGCCAAGACGAACGCTCTATTGGCCAGCACAACATAAACCAAAAAAATTAATGAGTGCACGTTTCAGCCAACTAGAAATTTCAGATGGACTCAGTCAGTGAACATTTTTTAGTTGGAGATTTTATTTTTTTAGTAATGTGGTCCTACTTTATATGCACAGCCATGTATCATATGAGAGAAGTCACGCAATCACTTCTGATGCGTGTAAGTACTTAAGGATAAACCCTTTGACTGGTTCTTCTCCGCAACAGCTGTGAATGGAGAGTAACAGTAAGCTGAGTTCAAACCACAAGATCGTGTTTACAGAATGAATGAATTAAACCCCCCCCCCCCCCAGTGTCGTGAGACGGATAGATGTAAAGTAATACAGTGGGTTTTGTGCTGATGCCTCGCTGCGTGTCTGAGAGAGTCTGATGCAGTGGGCTGACCTTCTCTCTCTCCTTGCTCTGCGCTGGGCAGCACTTAGATTTGTTGTACCTCTGCCAACTTGCTCTTCTTTGGAGCCGTCTGCCTGCCTGTCTGTGTGAACCCACTGACCAGGAAAAAAGGGTTTTTTACCCACTCCAGACCCTAGAGAGACAATTGTCTGACAGTGTTATCTGTCTGGCACGACCTGCCAAGCCTGCTGACTCTGAGACGGTGGTCCTTGCTTCATTCAGGGACGATATCAAATGGTCTGAAAGAGGATTTCATGTTAGCCCTGGCCTGAACCATTATGTTCGTTCATGTTGGTATCATATAAGCTCAAGCAAAAGCAGGTTTGAATTGGTCTTGCATCATTAAAACTGATTATAAAGTTCACTTTTTAATGTTAAATTAAAAAATTATCCTCTGGAAAAACAGAATGAATGATAATGATGACTCATCCTGTACTACACAGATTTTATCCAATTAAATGTTATTTTAGAATGAGAATATCCCACCCCCAAAACCAACAGCAACCAATAACAAGAAGCACTCATAGTTAATAGGTATAATGTATGTGACCAAGTAAGATGCCTCCCCCTAACTTCCTGATAGAACAAGAAATACACAGGAAAGAAAACCGTATGACGCAAGTGATTTATAGTAAATAATAGTTTGGTATGAACTGTTTCAAAATGTCAACTGTCACAGGTGAATTTCTCTCAGTTTTACTTTTTAAAGGTACAAATATGGACATAAATGATACAATTGTTTCAAAAAATAATTTATTTAAAATGCATTGCTAATTAAATGGAGTCTTCCTGTAATATCTATGAAATGTCCTTCCAGGCATCACACCCACACACACACACACACATACACACAAAAGACCTTTCTGATTAAGTAACTCAATACCATCCACTTCCATGTGCATTGACATTTGTGGAAACACGGTCCTTCATTTAGCGAGACAAGGACTGCAATCATTCTGTCAGCTACCATTAATAATGACTGGACACAATGCTTCTTGCTGGAATTTCATAAACTGGATACCTAGTGAGACAGAGAGAAAGAGACTTTGTGTCTATGTGAACGCACACGTGTTTGTTCACCCTGATGTGTTATCGAACCATCATCAGTCAAATGTTAAGTTTTGCCATTCATTGTTGCTATGTGGTATCAAGTTTTGCCTCTGTTTAAATATCCTCCTGTGATTGACGTTCATGTCGGGTGAAAGTGGTCAAATCAAAGGTTTATGGGAAACCCATCACCATTATTTCATGCATCAAGAACAAAGTCATGGTGGGTCCGGCTGCTGGGAATGTCATCTGTGTAAAACATTCGACTTGTTTTCCACACCAAGCTTAATGTTGATGTGTGTGAAAAAGAAACTCTCAGGAAAGTCTGTTCTGATAGGAACAGTGGGGGAAATTTCTATGCATTTCATTTAAGGAGAGTAACACAACTTGATGTCCTACTGCACTAGTGCTGTAAAATGTCTACTAGTGTTTGTGTTAATTAGGGCAACAAGAAAAAAGTACAAGCTGTTGTAAATCCATGCCTGCATGTAAGGTGCAATGAAAGTACAAAATCATCAATGGACTGCAATGTTAAGCAATCAGTGTTGCCAAATACTTGCCCTTTGTTAGATGAGTAGATGCTCAGTGAACCTGCAAACAGGGAAGCCTCTGCTGTAAATGAAGATGAGGCAGGGTTGGGGATGCTCTCCCCTCTTGTTGGCACAGGGGATTGGGTGTGGTGCCTCTCTACCCGCTGCCTGGCACTGGGCATTTCCAGGAGTGCGTCTTCGCCAGGCCTCAATTACGGGGGAGTCATCCAGAACATATTGAAGCAATTACAGCTCCATATAAATCAATATGCTTCTGCTTAAAAAAGTGATCTGATCCCAGCACGCTCTGGATCCAGTCTCCCTCAGGTCCATTTTGATTTCTCTCCCCTTTTCTCAAGGCAAGAGCATTATTTCACAGTTCAGGAGTGATTTAAGTCACTTGAATGGGGCTAAGATTCAGTCAGTTTCACATTTTTTCATGTAACCATTAACCTGAGCCTTATTAAGTCAAGTTGGGCATTAGTGGGGGCTATAAATATGAGTCAAGTTGATTGGCAAGTAATAACTTGATCTTAACTCATTAATAATTTAATTTGGACTTAACGTAAAAGAAATTGAAGTCATGTTTCATTCATATTTTGTTTTGGCAGTGCATGTTTGACTTTCTCGTTTCGTTTCAGTTCAAAATAGTGCAGAAAAAAGTATCGCTGTGATTCAAATCCAAGCTAGTGTTTCAGTGATTCCAACTTGTATTGATTCAAATCCATTCAGACCAATCGTTAGCTATCTACATCATTTGTTATATTTCGCCATCTTGTGTAAAAAAAGTGGTACTACAGCTTTGTTGATTCTTTCGTCATCTTCACAAAATTAGTAACAACGGAACAAAAGCTTGATTAGAAAAATAAGTAAATAAATAACACAACGACGAAAAAGTACTAGCTGTGGTGTAGTTGACAATAATGTACGCCTGAGTAATGACTCGCACAAATTTACATTCATCTCAGCTAAGATACCACCAATTCTGCTTATTTCACGTGTTTTATATAAAAACACACACACTTTCTGATGTTTAAAGGATAGAAGGTGTACTTTTTTACTTAGAAGACATTTTCATTTTGTGTGTAGTAGCCTATTTGTTTGAAAGTGCAGCATGAATGAATTAATGATGTCTGAAGTAAGTAGGGCATGTTATAATGATGAATGTGTGTAAAGTGTGTTCGTAGGACAGCGGAGCAGGAAGTAGATGTGAGCGAGTGGAGCTCAAACTCGCTCATATATCATTACAATACACAGTCCCAGCACTCCTCTCCCTCATCTATGGGTGCTCTATCCCTTCAGTACACACTAACACACTTGCTTAGGAAGCAATGTTATGAGCTGAAAACAAACCATTAGAATATGGCCAAACTTAAAGGAATAGTTCACCTTAAAATAAAAATGCTGTCAGCATTTACTCAGTTTCTTCATTCTGTTCCAACCCTATGAATTTCTTCTGTTGAACATAAAATATGATCCTCAGTGATTTTATATTATGTAAGTCAGTGAGGACCAGCAATCTCTTGAACACTATATGAACTTGAGGATAGCCTACTGAGTAAATTATGACCATTTTCATTTTTTGGTGAACTTAGTGTTCCAAGTCATGACAGCAAAGTTATTATTATGATAATACATGATTGAAACATTATCATGAAAATTAGGCAGACCAACAAAGAAGAAAAAAATAAACCAAGAAAGAAAGCATGTTTTTTTAAATGTATTTTTATTTCATAAATCACATCACAAATTATTTAGAACATCACTAAAATACTTTGGCAATTAACAAAAATAGTATTACATATATCTAAATCTAGAATGTTTATTTGTGCTTTTGTAATTGTTATAATCTTATTCCTAACAACAAACGTCTACAAGAAATGATGGTTCAGTCGTACAAACATCTTTAAACAAATATATTTTCAGGTTCCCTTTGGGTGCAAAAAGGATCTCCACGTTAACCTTATCTCTGAGTGTGCTTGGATTGGAAGCATTTAAAAAAACAAAACATCTGTAACCACTCTTGTCAGCTGAAGGTAAACATTACAACCTTAACACTTTTTTTAGATGTTAAAAATAAACGTTAACATGTTCTTTTACAATGTTTTAACATATAAAAAAAGTAAAAAAAAAAAAAAAAAGTTCTACCCACAACAACTTACTACCTTAAATATCTATAAATATCTTTCATATGTTTATGAGCTTGTGCAATATGACAAAAATTAATGGCATATTATTACCAGCATCAGTAATGAAGTTCATTTATAGGTTCACTGAAAGCTGAATCTAACTATATAGGGAGAAAATATCTCATATGCTTCATATAACAGCAATATCAACTAGTTTTAATGAAACTAATGGTCACAGCTGTGATCTGCTGGTTATTTATGATTGAAAAAAACAGTGACCATAAGGAGGCATCTGAGTGATTTAGTGTGCTAAAGAGCAAAATATTATTGCTAGACTAGGATTTAGTTAGGTGGTAAATAAGTTAAAAACAAAATATACATGAACGTGGCAATTAATTGTTCTATGGAGCCACAAATAAAGCTTTTTTGTGCATATGCATGTTTCTAATGTGTTAAAGAGCTTGTTAATGTTGACATGGTTGAGGTGTCTTTATACAACGCAAGACCAGTCACTGGGGGTCCGTCCATACTGAAAAAAGCAAAAATGTTACCAAGATTAAAACAAAATGACACAATATGATTGTTCTGATTGTCCAGTGTGGGATGGAAAAGTGGAGTAAAAAAGTTTTTGCTCTTGTTGAGGTTGCCAGAATAAAATCGTTTTTTTTATTGTAAACCCCATATATCAAGCAAAAAAAATCTTTCATTTTGTCACATGATGGCGCAATAGCCAACTTTTTAAGGCCCCCTTTTGTTCCCATTACCAAATAAATCACCAAAAAATCTTACCTAAACAAGCGTTTAGCTAATAAAATTGTATACTTTTCTGATATGTTATTAATATTATATACAGTAAATATTATAAGGTATATTAAGAAGAATGAATAAACAAATTGTTTAAATAAATGAATTAAATATAGGAAAAAAACTAAACAGAAACTTCCATGGCATTAAAATATACATTTCTAAAAACAATTCCAGAGACAATTTCAAAACTAACATAGTATGAATGTATTTGTTTTTAAACACATTTATAAGCTGTGTTAAAGTAAATATTGTCACCCGTGACCTTGTGGGGACATTTGTTAGGTACCCATGAGGAAACAAGCTTATAAATCACACAGAATGAAGTTTTTTGAAAATCCAAAAGTGCACACAGTTTCCTGTAAGGGGTAGGTTTAGGTGTAGGGTCAGTGTAGGACAATACCACATACAGTCTGTACAGCAGAAACACCATTACACCTATGGAGAGTCCCCATAAAACATGTAAACCCAACATGTGTGTGTGTGTGTGTGGTGTCTTACCTGAATATCCGTGAGCTCTTTTAGCAGCCTGGAGGCAAGTGGAGGAAAACTTCCTTCACATGGAATATATAGATTCTAAACAGCAAAAGATTAGTATTGGTAAGAAAACGTTGTAACAAACAAATTGGCCAAGATACAGACTCGGATATCTGTTGATTCGCCAGTATGTTTTGATACTGAACCAGTGTGCAGTGCTCTAACCATCCAAAACAAACTAAACTCACCTCTCCCTGATACAAGATCCTGCCAACTGGACTAACAACACATGCGGTTCCAGAACCAAACATCTCCCTCACTCGGTTTTCCTCCAGAGCCAGCCGCAGGTCAGCCATGGTCAAATAGCGCTCGGATACTTTGAACTCACCCTGTTCGGTAAAATGTAACTTTGAACTGAACACTCTCAGAAGAAATGTGCAAAAATGTCACAAAATGCCCTTAAAAGAGATCACTTTTTACCATATTTACCCCTAAAATTTCAAAGTAGTAGCTCAAACGGATCGTTCATCCAAAAACGAAAATAATAGAAGATTTTGTGAAGAATGCTGGTAACTCGACAGTGTCAGTTCCCATTGACATCCATTGTATTGACAATAAAAAAAGACAACGGGAACTGAAGATGTTTACTTTCTTCAAAATATCTTATTTTGTGTTATACAGGTTGTGGAACAAACAGGGTAAAAGTGACAAGATGTTGTACCCATAAAGATAATTATTTGCACTTTTTGTTCTGAAAGAACGTTATAGACTTGGTTTTACCCATTTGTGAGCAAGTTCTAGGATGCTTTGTCGTGTAACGCCCGGCAAAATAATGCCATCTAAAGGGGGTGTTGCAAGCTCCTCCTCTGGAAAAAAACAAAAACAAATGAATAAAAAAAAATTTGTCAAATGCCATTTCAGACTGTAATGAAGAAGTTGCTGTGAACAAACGTTTTCTTTTAGACCACTAGAGGTCTGTTGCAGAAAATCTTATGTCTGAAATAATAAATAAAAAGGTCTCCCTTGCTACAAAAACACTGGAACTCTCTTCCCTATAATAGTAGACATGCAGAATCTTTAAATCCTCTCTGAACTCACTTTTTTAGACTGTTGTTAGGGGGAGGGGTATTGTTTTTCTCTTCACTGTTTTCGAGGTGTTTTACTTTGACCTCCATAAGCTTTGACTTTCACATAATCTGTATTTTCTGTTAAAGTAAATATACATAACCAAAATACTTCATCTATCAAAACAAAGTGAAAGAGTATCTTTTTACAAATGTAAACAGCAATCACCTCCTTTCTCATTGATCCAGTGGAGGAAAAGGTTCATGGTGCCGACCTCTGTTATCTGATGGTTGTCCCCGTACAGCCACAGAACCTGCTGACAGCCGTAACCCACTGCCTCATACTGGGCATAGATAGATGCGCCATAGTTCCTAAAAAACAGAGGTTTCACACATTGTATTTTCCTCACAATCAAAGATCTGTCTTAGCCCTGAAAACCCCCACTGTCTTGTGTCAATGTAATTCCTTCCTAAATTGATTCAGTACTGACTGCTCTGCTGAGACACATGTGAGAAGTTTTAAGCAAGGCTGCACGGATTTAAAACACGGCTTTTAGCAGACACAAATCCGAAAATGTTACTATGAGGCTTTGGTATTAAACCAAGCTTGCACACATTTGGATCAAGGCTAAGAATGTGGCAACAATGCTGCTCATTCATTTAGTGTTTTGTAGAAAAATATTGAAATATGTCTTATTCATTCACTCACCCTCCCATCTTGCAGTCTCCTGTCCCTCCTCGCCAAGCTCTGATGTATTTAGAGTCGGCCCACAGAGACACTGGTTTAGCACCCGTGCTGAAATATGAGCCCACAGGACTAAGGATGACAAAAAGCAATGCCTTGTTGGGCTTCTTGACACCAAGGGTGGGCTGCTCACACAGGCATATGTAAAGAAAACACAACATGTTTATGTAATGCAAAAGTATTTTTTAACCTACAGCTGTCATGGATTTGCATCTATGATGTTTTACGTGAACAGCACATTTTTATTTCACAAGTTTAAAAAGACAAAGTCATAAATGCATGATCAGATGGCCCAAATTTGTATGCACTGAGTGTTCTTTCTCGGGAACTCCCACTGCGTCCGGAGACGCTATGGGAACGCCTTCGTGCGTGACGGCTCTGAATCTGCTGTGTGAACAACCAATGAATGGGCGCGACGTCAGGGCGGTGACGTCAGACCAGGAAGCTATATGAGGCACACGGTGCCTGTCAGCGTCAGCTTTCTGCTGTTCAGAACGCGCTCTCTGTGTTTGCAACCAAAATTGTTTGTCTGTGTGAGTCTGAAAGAGTTAAAAGATCCAATTTCCCTAGCCCTTGAGTGACTGAGAAATAGTTTAAAAAGATCGAGTGTTTGTGAAACCTCTCTTACTTCCTCCTCCACTACGTTGGTGTGTGTGGGAGTTTCATTGAGAAAGGGTTAAAGATGGAGAGATTGTTATCCTCTCTGACCTGTTTCTCCACATATTCTGAGGAATTTGTGTGAGTTTCCCTGAGTGAAGTTTTATTTCTCATCTCTGTCATGTGTGAAATAGTTAAAAGATCGAGCGATTGAAATCCTCTCTCTTTAATCTGCTCCTCCGCGTTCACTGTATGAGTTTCAGAGTGAAAAGATCCAATTTTCCTAGCCCTTGAGTGACTGAGAAATTGTTTAAAAAGATCAAGTGTTTGTGAAACCTCTCTTACTTCCTCCTCCACTACGTTGGTGTGTGTGGGAGTTTCATTGAGAAAGGGTTAAAG
>JAUMHQ010000051.1:7949477-7969928 GCA_032361165.1 Enteromius paludinosus | reverse complement strand
ATGGAGAGATTGTTATCCTCTCTGACCTGTTTCTCCACATATTCCGAGGAATTTGTGTGAGTTTCCCTGAGTGAAGTTTTATTTCTCATCTCTGGCATGTGTGAAATAGTTAAAAGATCGAGCAATTGAAATCCTCTCTTTGATCTGTTCTCTGCGTTCGCTGTTTGTGATAGACTTATAAGTCATATTTCCCTGCTTTGTTTAAAAACAAGTGTGTGCTGAAATAGTAAAAGATCGAGTGTTTTAAATACCTCTCTGTAGACTTCTCTCCTCCACATGTGTGTTCGCGTGAGTTTCCTGAGTCTATTTCCCATTTGTGTGCGAAATAGTAAAAGATTTTGTGCTTGAATAAAAGCCTCTCTTCAGACTATCTTTCAGAGTGAACGGCCCTATTCACCCAGCCCTTGAGTGTGTGCGTGTGAAATAGTTAAAAGATCGAGTGTTATATAAAACCTCTCTTTAGACCTGTGATTCTCACATATATTTATAAGCTCTGTCGTACATATGACATGAGCAAGACAGACAAGGGCAAAGGCAGGCTATAGCCTTTTAGGAGCGATGTGTGTCTCCCTGCGAGAAGAGTCTTTACAGGTTATGAGCGCACACATGCTCCATGTAGCCTGCCTGAGATCAGAGCATGCAGCAACCGCATTGACAGATAATATGAGCTGCCGTTTAATAAGCTGCTCCGGTCTCGTAAAGCTCCTCGAGACGCAGTGTATCGTTCCTCTCTGTGGGACTATCTGTGGCTATTGAACCGCTCAGTTAGTCAGCTGAAGTTCATGACGCCTACACTAAGTCTAGTGCTGCTACAAGTGATGTCCTAGGACTGCTTTGTAGCAATAGATCTAAGACACATACTTCCATGTGTTCATTCATCCTTCTCATAAGAAGTTCCTGAGATTCGCTTTAGGGGTAAAGAGTAATAAATATCAGGTTCTTCCCTTTGGCCCAGCACTTTCGCCTAGGACTCTTACGAAAGTATTAGTTGCAGCCATAGCCCTGTTGCGGCTTTAGTGTTTTGCATTTAAAACTACATAATGGTCTAGCTGATTCTAGCTTAGTCTTAGAGCAGAGTGACCGGACATTGAGATGTCCTCCTCGCTCACGTAAAGCATCTAGGGTTCAGACTGTACACCAAGAGAAGTGTGCTCCCTCCGGTTAGAGGATCACTTATTTATGCGTGGTACGAGAGTCAACCACAATGCAGGCGCTAAGGCTCCCTGTTCGAGTAGCTTCGTTTCTCAAATCAGTCAAGAGAGTGAGAGAAGGCTGGTCACTCACTGCATACAGTCTCATGAGACTGTGGGTTTTGAGGGCAGTCGTGATATGTGTGAGACCCCTGCAGTAGTGGCTCAGTACCAAGGAGGTTTCCCTGGGAGGGAATCCAGGTTGAATGATCAAGGTGTGAGCCTTAGACATTAAGAAACCCTTGGCCTTTAAACAGGGCCCGGTTTACGAGCTCCCGGATGCCAGTAAAATTGGCGACGGATGCGCTCACCGGTTTGAGAACAGCCACGAGTGGCCGCTCAGCCCTTGGTCTGTGGATCGGTCGTCATCTCATGTGGCACTGCAAAAACACTGCCTGGAGATGCCGGCCGTGTTTCAATTAGTAAAACACCTTTCCCAGACCTGACGATCACCATATGTTAATATGCACCAACTACATAGCGGTGGTCTTATATCATTCACCAGGGGGTTCTGCGGATTTAGCCACTGTACGAACTGGCACGTCAGATCCTCCTGTGGAGTCAGGGATAGACCCTCTCGCTGAGGGCTGTGTGTATTCCTGGCCATCTGAATATAGGAGCAGATGTCTTGTTAATGCAAGGGCCGAGGCCCGGGGACGATACGCTTCACTTCTGAAGTGATTAAGCAGACTTAGAGAAGAATTAGAGGTGAACCTCTTCGCAAGTCATTAGATCGTTTAATGTCTCCTCCAGTTCTCTCCAGCTCCTCCAGCCCAGCACTGGGGTTAGAAGCTGTGGTACAGACCTGGCCATGGCTACATCTGTACGAATTTCCCCCGTTCGTTCTGCTCCTGGGAGTTCTAATGAGAGTGCGCCAATACGGTGTTCGCTTACTATATATAATAGTCCTGTTCTGGCCGGGCCGAGTAGGATTCTCGAGCCTGATAGATCTCTTAGACGGAGTTGTGGAAGTTGACGGGGTTGCCTTTGAAAGGGCCCATCTCCTAAGAAGCCGATCTCCCCAACAATGTGGTAGAGACCCTTGTCCACTCTAGAGCTCCCTCTACGAGGAAAGAGTACTGCCTGAAGTGGAAACTCTTCACTTCATGGTGCAGAAGTTGCCAGTATGACCCTGTTAACTGTCCAGTCGGTTCAGTTCTTGAGTATCTACAGGCTAGATTTTCTGCAGGGGTATCCCACTCTATACTTAGAGTACACATAACTGTCTCTGTGTTCCATTCCCAGATTAATGGTGAATCAGTTGGTAGATACCCCCTGATAGTACAATTCCTCCATGGTGCATTGAGGTTGAGACCTCATGTATGCTCACGTCCCTACGTGGGACCTGGCGGTGGTGTCAGAGGCTCTGGGTAATTCACCCTTTGAGCCCTTAGAGGAGATTTCTGATCGCAATCTTACTCTTAAGACTACGTTCTTGTTAGCGATCTCTTCTCTCAAGCGAGTAGGTGACCTTCAGGCCCTTTCAGTGGCACCTTCTTATTTAGACTTTGCGCCCGGACTGGCGAAAGCTTTTCTGTACCCTCGAGCGGGTTACAATGTTAAGGTCCTCACTACCGCTGCACCTTGCCCAGTCGAGCTACAGGCGTTTCATCCTCCTCCCTTTGGGGATCCTGACCAGCAGAAGTTAATCGTATGTGTCCTGTGCAGACACTGGACATGTACGTGCACAGGGCAGCCTTGTGGAGAAAGTCTGACCAATTACTGTTGTGTGTCTGTCCGCCAAAAAGAGGTCAGCCTACTATTAGCAGACTATCAGTCGCTGCATTGTCGAGACAATCACGATCTGTTATTTTCTTCTGATCTCCCCTCGTTGATGGGAGACAGAGCTCATTCCACAGAGGCATGGTGGTGTTATTAGGCCACAGGGTTGTCCCCTCCACGTGTGTCTGGTACTATGGTCTGGACATGCGGATGACCCCTGGATCATCGGCCCTCACGTCCTAGTTGTGTGTGTTCACTCACAGACACAGGGCAGGGTCTTGGAGTTATGGAGATGTTGGTAGTTCGTTCCCATAGCGTCTCCGGACGCAGTGGGAGTTCCCGAGAAAGAACGGGAGGTTATGAATATAACCATGTTCCTTTAGGGAACGAACACTGCGTCTCTGCGCCATATTTCCCGTATTGCGCCTCGGCGCCATACCTCCTGCGCCCCCTGACGGCGCGGTTCTTTACAGCAGTCGAAAGCTGACGCTGGCAGGCACCGTGTGCCTCATATAGCTTCCTGGTCTGACGTCACCGCCCTGACGTCGCGCCCATTCCTTGGTTGTTGACACAGCAGATTCAGAGCCGTCACGCACAAAGGCGTTCCCATAGCGTCTCCGGACGCAGTGTTCATTCCCTTAAAGAACATGGTTATATTCATAACCTCCCGTTTGTGTAGCTCTAACCTCTATGCCCAGGAAGGTGGGACGGATGTACAAACTGGCAGAGTCTGAGTGAGGAACCCAATCCAGATCCACCTCCACCAACTTCCTGATGCACTCCAATAACTCTGCACAATCAAAACTCTACAGAAAAACAAGAAAATGAAAAACAGACGTGTAGTTTTGGGTCTGCATCTAGATTAAATGCTGAATGTGGATGCAGTAAAGAGGTGAGAAACGTTGGTCTTACAGGGAGACAGGCCCTGTGGGAGGACTTCAACATCCGCTTCATGTTCAACATGGGTCTGAAGAGACGCACTTTGTTATCTGGCCCCCGGTACGCCTTCATACCCTCAAAAAGCTGCATACAGTACATGTTTACATTTAAACATAAATAAACGCCATTTATTAACTGTTGAAGGTCAATGATTTTTATATAATACCTAACCCAACAGATGGTGAAGACAGACCTGTACAGAGTAATGCAGAGCAGAACAGCCTGGATGTATGGACAGGTTCCCAAAAGGCTGGATGTGTGGCTTCTGCCAGCCTTCATCAACGCTCCACTCAATGGTAAGCATGTGGTCAGTAAAGACCGTCCCAAACACAAGGCCATTCGGTTCAGGTTTTGGCTTTTGGGTCTGTACTAACTGTATCACTGTTTCTGCTGCCTAAACAGAACACAGCCCAAAATACTCAGCATCAGATGATATAACACACCAGCCAAAAGCTTTTTTCAGTTACAGAATAGGGTCAGTCTGTGAAATCCATCTCTCTAGCCCTCTATTTAGTTCTATGGATCTCTCTGCCTGACAGAAATGCACTCAAACTCTGAGATTAGACACTCTCACAGATTACATGTTCCTTCAGCAGCCCTCTGTAATCCTAGATTATGGTGGAAAGGTGAGCACCTCTCTGGCCTCAGCGTATATTAACAAACCCTGATAGCACACACAAACATCTATATGAATTGCGCGTTTACATCTAGAAGATGTATTTTTTGGAGTGTTTGCTCATTTGCAATAATAGATGTCCAACAGACATTTAGAGAACATCTTTAGGATGATTTAGAACATATGTTAAACTGACATTTTTAAGACCTTTATCAGATGTTGGTACACAGAAGATGCTTTTCAGATGAAGCAATCTTTACAGGCATCTAGCAGATGTAAGTGTGCTATCAAGGTTTGTTCAACTGCAGCACAGGCAGAAATCTTCAGAAGAATAAACCTTGATTAAGAAATAAAAAATGAAACATTTATCTAAACATTAATATTTAATATATTTTATACATATTCATTATTATTTTATCTATATATATAAATGGATGTCCATTTTCTCTCTCTCTCTCTCAATATATATAGAAAATAAATGGAACTATAAGCAAATATGTAAATATGCAAAAATATTACATGTTTAAGTGTCTCTAAAGTGTTTGAAAATGCTGTTTTGTCCTGCTGGTTATCAGCCTACATCTGTCTTCATTCGTGGATTGTCAATTAAAATAATATCAGCTCTTTGAGACAGTGTTAAACTGTTACATTTTCAGGTGCTGACTCATAAAGCAGCATGAATCTGAGGACTGTGCTGACTGACGCCTCAGTTTATGAGTGCTTGGTGAGTACATGACTACAAATATGCTAGATCCAATTAAAAAACTGTCTGTAATCTCTGTTGAGTCTCAGGAGCAATCATGCTGGCAGATTTACAGTGTTGGTCAACGGGAGTACTATTACCGTGGTTGATGATAGTGTTTTGAGTGCTTTAGTTAGTATGCTAATTAGTACTCTTAACATAGTATAAAGAATGATCGGAAACAGTGCTTTCTTAGAAAGCTATAATTTTGTTGAGGTTTCACTGTAACGAGAGCTGCTTTTGCCGTGTTTGACCTCATATAGTCCCTTCAAGAAGCTTAAATGCGATTATCCTCATCAATACACAAGCAATACTCTGCACGGTGCCGTGATGAACTCAGAAATAAACACCTCTACAAAAAGCCTTATTGTAGCAGCAGTTCACACGTTTTGATCTGAGACTTCATGTACGAGGGATTAGAAAGTATGTTTTGATGTTCATTAATGTTTTTTTTTGTAAAGGTACACAAAAATGAGGGATGCAAAAAGCATTGTAGAATAATTTTTCTCCCATCAATTTGATTCTGCTGTTCATGACTCACAAAAAGAGAAATTTTGCAGAATGTACTTGCTGCTCTTTCCCACGCAATTACAGTGAACGAGGGACTAAAATATAAATATATCAGTATCATTCCAGCAATGCCTGTTTTTAATGAATCACTTCAGTGAATCAGTTGATTTGATTAAGTGATGTTTTCAAATTCAACTGCATTTCAGTCTGTTTCTTACTCAGAGCTATCATATGACTTTCTACATAATGCACAACTCAATATGGACTACGTTTCGGATATTTTAATTGTGCTTGTGTCATTTGTAAAGCATGAAAGCTTTACTGTACATTCACTGTAATGCAAGAAAAGACATCATTGACAACATATTCCTGTTCAGAATGGGTTCATTTGGGTTTATAACAACATACACATGACATAAATGTAACTTTTTGAGTGTTCTTTACTAAATACTCTTTAAAAATAGTATATCTTTCCCTCATGCATATACTATAAACGCTCTAATTTTGAAAGCAGCCACCAACATAATTGCAGATATTTGACTATAATACTATATTTACTTTATGGCAATGGTGTGATTTAGCCTGTGTTGAAAAGAACTCAGGCTTAATCACCACCTGAGTCAGAGAAAGGTAGAGACAGACAGAGAGCATGCCCAAAGCCAAGCCAAGCTTGATTGACAGGGCTTACAGCGATCTGAGGAGACTGGATTCTCTTTTACTCAGCACGGGACCTCTTGGAAGAGCTACTGTAGGACCTCTCTGCTAACTGCCAGAAAGAGGGGTCCGAGGTCACATTTCGAAGTCATGGAGGTCAAAATATGCTAAGAGAAAAGACTCAACTATGACAATATAGCCACCCAAAACGCCCTAGTTAAGCTTTGATTTTTGGAAATATGCGGACACTGAGACAACTTTAAGAAAAGTGGATTCATTGAAGAAATAATCAGGTTTTGAGAGAGGAGGAGGGTTTCTAATTGTCTGTGTATCAACCAAGAATCAGAATGGTGCCACTGGACTTTTCGCTTAAGGCAAGTGCTGTTTATTACAATATATATGTATACAGTAGAGAACCTTCAAATGTTGACTGTTTTATATATATATATATATATTTTATTTTATTATGTGTATATAATATGCCTTACCTTAAAGCTAGAGGCATTGCCAGCCACATCATTATTTTGAATTACCTAAAAGGGAACAAAAATACAACATATAATTAAAAGGCATCAGCACATTTTAAGTTGGATTGTACAATCAGATCACATCATTTCCTTTCTGATACATTTGTGAAGTTCTCTGGTGTTTTAAGTACCTTAAAAAGTGAAGGGATGTTACTTAAAGTTCAGATTCTTTTCTGATTTAATATTCATTACTGCTCTTGTCTTTGCTCTTAACAGTTTCTTTCCTTACAAAATATATAGTATATCACTTAATTTGGCTAAATTGAGTCCTCTTCATGTTGTATTACTGAATATGCAATATCTGAGATATAAAAAAACAGATGAGTTTTTAAATATACATACTGTCAAAATATAGCTCCCATTAAAAACCCTAAAATTTAGTCAAAAATACATACATACTTGAGTGAAAGTAAAAAAGAAATCATTATGCAAAATAAAATAAAATAAAAAATGAAATAAAAACGTCCTGTCTGTCTACAGAACATACCGACCTCTGTCTCGAAACTGAAACCTTTATTTTTAGGAGAGCTGTTTATAGAGTGATCACCAACCAAGTTTAAGTGTTCAGCAACAGCTATAATTATAACATATTTCTTAAGGTCAAAGACTTAAGGTCAAAGCTGCGGTGAATGCTGAAAAGGATGATTGAGCATAATTTTGTCTGAAATGATTTGGACTCATTTGCTACATAACATCATCTGTGAGCATCACTGGTTTGTTATCTTGGTGGACAAAAAACCCTCAAAAAACATTCAAGTCATGATGACCTGTGAAAAATACACGTTGTACTTCGGAAGTCTAAATGAAGAAGTAAAAAGGATTATTTGGCCTTATAAATACAACATAAGCAAGATTGCAAGCATTCAGTTTCAATAACACTCAAGTGCAAATTATCCAAAATAGAACGCAAGTAGGCTACATGACGACCTTATAATTATGACCTTTTTACTTTGGAGGTCTAAATGAAAACTATAAGGAACAAATATGCAATTATTGTAATTTTCATTATCCATATAATCCAATGAAACCCCCTAAAAATATAAAACTTAATAAGCATAGCAGAGAAGTACTTTACGCCCCTTGGACTTACCCACTTGGACATCATCACGTTCGGTCATGAGCTGAACTTGAAGCAACATGAAGCATGAAATGATATATGAGAGAGCTGGTTTTTAGTGACCAATGAGCTAGGTTAAATTAGAGGCACACCTCCATGTAGTGACCTTCATTACACTTGCAATGTTTACAGCACTTTACACATTGAGGTCACGGTGAGCTAGAAGTGTAACCTCACAGTGCACTCACTGTGTGCTCATACGATGGTAACAATGTGATGTCACAGTAAGCTACACTGTAGCTCATGACTGTGAGCTCATATTGTGAGATATTGCTGTATTTAACTCTCATTCCATTATTTTAGCGTGAATTCACTGGAGTGAATGTATGTGGGGAGACCACATACCATTTCAGTATAACCAGGCTGAATCATTCATGATTCAATTTTAGCTTGGCTATCCCATTTGACATTTCACCTGCTCAATATTTTTAATTCCCAATGAGCTCACATACTACTCACACTGAATATCACAGTATGAAAATGGTGTTGTCACTGTGTTGACTGGGAGAACAATTGTTACCCTTAAAAATAATAGCCAAATAACTATTTAATAAACAATCTTTATATGTTGCATTTATATCATTAACAAAATATATAAATATCAAATTTAAATTGTGGATTTACGCTGTTAGCGTAAGGTAATAAGCGTAGCTAAACATTAAATTGCAACTGGAATTTTATTTTATTGACTAAAAAAACCTGACAGGGGACTTTGCCTCCCCATTTCACTAGTCCAGTGACGTATGTGTATCAGTAACCTTCATCATTATGTGCGTAACCACAACGTGCATCTGACGAACGCAAGCATACATAGCCTTAAGAGATAATATAGACGTTATATAACATATAACACACGCGACATATTTCCCATTTAACACAACGTGTCGTCTAAACTGTTGTCCATTTCAAAGCAATACAGAATAATGCGTTGAAAAATGTGAAAACCCATGCGCCACAACAGATATTTCGTTAATCTCCGTCTTAACGCACACACGACCACCGAGAGCGCGCGTGCCGATATACACGGTTTTATGGAATAATATGACAGGGTTAAACTACATTTATCAGACACACTAAGGTTAAAATCATAGTTTTATATATAGTGAGGTTGAAACGCTGTTAATGCGATGCGCGCGCCTTTACCTCTTGAGATGATGGTGAGCTCGTGGCTGATGCAACGCTCGCCATGATGAAATGTGCGCCGTCTGTAAACCTCTTACAGATTACACCATATCAAAGCCACTGTGCTAAAACCAACAAAGCATGTTTGAAAGTGTTCACGGAAATGCACGCTTTGTGCAATCACTACAAATTATGAACCACGTGAATGGAAAGAAAACTATGATGCTTTAAAAGAAAAAATATGGGATGGATACCATAATGGTACTTGGCATGGACGTAATTTTTTTTAAACATAAGTTTAAAATCTATTTTTAAATAAAAGTCACAGAATCTAAAAATCCCCTTGATAACGGGCCCCTTTTTAATTTTTACATTTCTCCCAAGACATTAAAAATGTAACTAAAACCATCACAGCAAGTTACTGTAGGCTACATCTCTTTTTTTAATGCATAGTGTTGTGTCTTCTATGACCAGGTAAGTTTGATACAAGGACACAACATATAGCAGAGCGGAAAGGCAGAATACTTGTATTGTAATAAACATATTTTCATGTAGCCTACCTCTTTAGTTCTTGCTCTCCTTTCTTTTTTTAATTTAAAATAGCTTAATGCACGTGGTCACAATAACGGTTATTTTAAGTTTTTTTTAGATCTTTACATACCATATTTCCAATGTGCATTTATTTGGACATTTTTTAAATAATGTGAGCATTGAAATGCGCACTTATTTGAGTGTAAATGTGAGGAGTCAATAAATCAAGCGCCCTCTGTCAGTTGTAGTTCCATTATTGGACGCACGGTGTCAGTGCGGCGCAGGGTTTTTTTACGGCCTTCCATCAGCTGTTTGGCGCTTCACGCGCTAGTGTTTGTGAACCGACCAAGGCGGCAACGTTTGAACAGATTCAGGTGTGTTTGTTTTTCCCAACCTTGGCGTCTCTATATCTGGTTGTCCCCTATAAATGTTCTCCAAAGATAACAGACACTTCACATAAAACTAAACGTTTTGTGTTTGTCAGTGTGTGTGAAGTTTATATTTGATTCGCCGTCAGTCGGATTTTGACAGGTTGGATTGGTTTTTGTCTGTGTATCTTGTTTTTAGCTGTATGTATGTGTATATATATATATATATATATATATATATATATATATATACACATAATATGTTAATAATATATTGAGAAGTTTTCGCATCTATCGTTACTTTTTTACGTCATCCATATAACGTTAATGTTAAGCAGTAATGCAGTGACCGTTTAAACGTAACTGACATTTATATTGTATTGGCCCTATTTTTTTTTTTACATGTCTTCCTATTTACAAGTACTATGTGTTTGTTTAAAACGTATGTGTTATGAAAACACACCTGATATAATAAGTAGAGAATGAAGGCGTTTGAGATCATATGACCTGCTAAATACTGTGCTTTGTGTCTAACGTTAAACGAGGCCATTTATAAAATGAGACCTGGACCACAAAACCACTCATAAAGAGATTTTTTTTTTTAATAAGCTGTATAAATAAGCTTTCCATTGATTTCTGGTTACTTTGTACAGTGCAAGGCAATATTTGGCCAAGATACAGCTATTTCAAAATCACCTTTTGAAGTTGTCCAAATGAAGTCCTCAGCAATGCATAAGTTAATCAAAACTAAGGTTTTGCAGTATTATTTATAGTAGGAAATGCATATAATCTTCATGGAACATGATCTTTACTTAGTATCCGGATGATTTTCGACATAAAAGAAAAAAAATCTCTCATTTTGACGCTTAGAATGTATTGTTAGCTATTGCTTACCTGTGCGACTTAAGACAGATTTTGTGGTCCAGGGACACAAATTTTGTACTGAAACCATCCTAAATTTGATTTTGCGATTGTTTCTCAACTATGCATACATGCAATTCATAGAATAAACGTACACACCGAAAACGACTTACATTTTCAAAAACCTAAAGTACTCCGACAAGAAAACACCTGAACTCATCTTCATGTCAAGGGCTGTTTTACAAATATAAGCGTTTGGTGTGGTTTTAAGCATGCGCACACTGAGATCAAATCTTATGATATCTTAGGAACTCTTACAATATATGTTTTTATCTTGTTTCTCTTATGTAGTTCGAGGCTTTCTCTCTTTGCTCGCTCCATCATGGATGTTGGAGTGACACCAAGAAGGCACAACCCCGTGGACAGCATCTGCCGGAAACTGCAGACCATCCAGAGGCGAGATCAAGAGGTTAACTCGCCCTTTCAGATCCCTAAGTTCCAGTCCAGCAGCTACGACAGCCCTCACTCGGGTCTGCGCCTCAACCTGGAGGCCATCCTGAAGAAGCGTACCGTCCGAACTGACGGAGACTCTGACCGCGATTCATCAGGGAGCATGCTGACCCCCACAGCTTCCCCAGGACCGGGGTCTGCCGCCAACACCCCTCGTGCTCCCATTACACCTGGCAATGCCACTTATACCATTACAAGCACGCTAAGCACATTAGGGGAGAGGAGAAATACAGCAACGTACAGCCGGCCGTTTCGGCGTAACTGCTCCACCCCAGCAGCACAGACTGGGGACAATTACTTTAACTTTACCCCACGCTACTCCACACAGACCCTACTGGAGGGGCCTGACACAGAGGTGAAGACCTCAAAAATTCCAACTCCTGGCTTGTTGTCGTATAACTTGAACTTCTCTTCAGATATTTCTAACATGGACAGCGAACTGGTCTACCCAGCCCTCGTGGTCAAGAGACTTTCACTGGGCGAGGGTAATGAATCATATTATATCTTTTATTTTAGCATTATAGCATATACATCTTTTTGACATTATAAATGTTTTGTTAAAACCAGTGACTACACGTTTTTGTTTTTATTTGGCGTGTTTTGAACAGGATCTCTGTTTCCCTCTGAGCCCAAGAAGGAGAGCCTGGCTGAGGTCAGTTTGATTTGTGAGGAAGACCTGCTGGATACTATTTTTCAGGCCTGTGACACACAGTGCAGAGGTACATACATCACCCCCTCATTGCTTTGATTGTATTCTGAATTTTAACAAACGTGTAACCCAAAAAGTAATCTTGGTCAACGTGTCTCCACTTGCTTCCGTAATAAAGCATTAGCCTAAACAGCCCAGTATGACCATTGTCATCTTGCGAAAACGACCTCGTTTGGAGCCTGAGTCTGTTTAGTAGTAATTGCGGGATCAAAGTCCCATCCAAATTTTTGCAGACCTCATCGCCCTGTATTTATGGCATCAAATAACAAACTTATAGCAAACTTATTGAAAGAACGGACACTTTAAGATGCATTAGCATGATAAGAACTATCTAAAATGATGGAAATCATCTTTGGAAAAAGTTTATTTTACATGCAATTTGATTATTTAGTTTGGCTTGCATCCCATTTGATTACATGGAGAAGTAGGGGTTTATGACCTATACTGCAGCCAGCCACCCGACGGTGACTGAAATGTTTTGGCTACACTTTTTCAGGTTGTGAGCCTCCGTACCATTTGTGCTGTTGATACAATTAAATGTGCGGTTATTTTTGTTGTTGAATACATGCAAATACATGCATACATTTTCCATGCATATTTTGCACCGGGAATATGAAACGCTGCTTCTGTGTGAGTTGTAATTTATACATCACTACACTATTGCAAATGGAAAAATCTGATGTACACTTGTCAACATTTGAAGTGAAACAAAAGCTTTAATCGAAGTTGCCCTAAAACCAAAATGCGCTCTCGTCTTGGGACTATTTTTTTCAATTCAGTTCAAGTTTTTGACCATTGTACGCCTGCAGGCTGAAAAAAGGTAATGGTCCAGCTTATTCTTAAAATAATTCCTGGTGTTTATCAGTGAATTTAAACTTCAAATTATTTACATATTAATTGACATTAAAAATCATCCATTTTAGTTTAATATAAGGTTTACAAAGACATGCAATTTTCTTTATAGAATAACGTGCTAATAAAGGTGCAGTCACATTAAACTTTGTTTGGCAATTTTTTGTGGGCAAAGTCTGGTCATTGTAGTAGGTATCCACCTATATGCGTTTCATATTGCTATACTATTAGTTATGTTTTCCGCACATTAGATTTTACTGATGTGACTTCCTCTTAAGACCAGGAATGTGCTTTACAATCACTCAGATTTTGATATCTTGTGGATTTCAACTGCTCTTTTTTTTCCTCTGAGATTCACAGATGTTATTCCACAGCGGGTTGTGAAGCTAACTAATATTACAATACTTGTGTTTTTATTTGGTTAAACTGAAGTAACCTCTAAGAGCAGCTGTGCATTGACTCATTCAAACCCAGCAGCAGAGATGCTTCTTAGCATTCAAACCTAGAGGCAAACACCATCTGATCAGCCCTCAATGAAGTCCTGCTCTCTCTGACCTGATGTGCGTTCAGTGGTGACTAGAGCACTTAGCTAAGAGGAGACAAAAGCTGCTTCATTTATAGCTATTCTTTGTATATGAAGGCAACAGCGATTTAGGTGAATGCAAAATGTTTTTTTGAGCATGTTAAAAGAGATTACAACAGACTTGTATAAAAGTTTGTGTGATACTGAATACTGCGCAGACACACGGTCATGGTGACTCAGAACAAGTAGGTGTTGCTTTGCAAACTTTCTGTTGGACTTTTTTTGTTGGGATTGCATCTGACGAGACCCTGGCCCTGTATGACTCCAGCTACTGTAACCATAGTAACACATTTTACTGTTGCAGGTAAAGTTTATGTATCGCACATTGTGGACTTCTTGAGACACACCACTTGCCGCAGTTCTGAGGACAGTGGCCTAGAGGAACTCTGCAATATGCTGGACCCAGAGCACAAGGATATCTCCATAGACCTGGACACATACCATGCTATCATGAAAGAGTGGATTGATGATTGCCGGAACCAGGGGTATTAAAAGACACACACACTCACATATATATATATACTCTATGCTTTAGAACAGCGATCACCATTGATGTACTTTAATAAAGGCCTTTTTAGTTTGAGAAATAGTGCACAGGACAAAAAAATGAAGAAATCTGATTGTTGTTTATCTCATGATAATTTTGCCAAAGGCTCTGGTCAGTTAACAGGAAGCAGTTGTTTTTGCAATCAACTCAGTATGTGCAGTATGTCTTTTGTAGATGTTGCCAACCCAACCAAAGACACATTGCAGATTTGCATCAGTCTGCTATCAATCCACAATCAGTTTTGATCACAAGGCCTTTCTTTCCAACATTTTCCTCATGACAACTTTTAAGGTTAAAAGCCCAACTCGAATTCCCCCTTTTTCCCTTAGAACGGACTCAAAGAATGACACCCAACAGGAATCATTCAAACTAAGGGACAGTTTATCAGGTGAGATCATCTTAAAAGTGTGTCAGAAATCTAAAGAGCTCAATGTTTTTTTTAGCTTTTCCTTGTTGTTGATGTTATAATTTTGTATAAACTCACTTTGTTTCTTTTAGCAAGAAGATCTGCTCTATTAAATATGACCTCAGGTAGTCTTGAAGCGTTCGGAGGGGAAGCCTCCAGAGCTGACCTGTAAGTTAAGGAGTGTGAGTTGTTTGTTTGTGGTAGATAAACAGTTAACAGTAGTGAGAGTGTGGTTTGTGAGACTACAACTGTATCTATCAATTAAAACTTTGGAAATGGTTAACCCAGTTTGTTTCTTATGATCTTTAAAAATTAAAAATTATTTAAACAAAAAAAGATGCAATGAATATATTACCGAGAAACTTATTTACTCTGTGTGTGTGTGTATGTGTGTGTGTATACAGGGAGACATCAGATCTGGTCTTCTGTGTGGCAGATCTACAACTTAATAACCAAAAGCTGCAGGATGAGGTTCGTAAACTGAAGCAGGCAGTGGAAAGCATGGAAGACACCAACCAGAAACTCATTGAGGAAAATGAAGAGTTCAAAGCACAAGCTAAAATGTACATATGTATATTAAGTTCTGTCCCACCTGCTTTCTTCTTTAACCTCTGAACCCACAAATCCCTTAATCATGAGCATAGCATGCCTTAACACTCTCCTCTCGTGACTCCCTACCCTCATCCTGCAGAGGGCAGCAGTTATTGCAGAAGGAGAAGATGCTTAAAGAGGAAGTTGAGGAGATGAAGCTGAGCCTGACCTCTTCAGAAGAGAGTCGAGCTCAGGCCTCGGCTCAAAGAAAGCAGATGGTAAAGCACAAACCTGATTGATGGCTGTTCTGATGTTAATAAGCCATATTATGAGACTCATAAACTAATTCAAACAGATAACATGCGGTATGTTCATAATGAGATGGATATTCATATTACATAAACCAAGGATAGGCAAACATCCAGAGTAAAAGGATCTGGTTGGCAAATAAACACCACCACACTGGTGTTTTTTGACCACATATTGACATGACATATACATTATTAAAACAAACATGAACGCTTTTATAACCTTTCATTCTGGTTTCCTACAGGAACGGGAAAACCAGAGTCTTATATCCAAAATTGCTGCTCTACAAGAGGAGGTATGGCTCTTTCCATTTACACATCCATTATTTGTCAGACATCTAGTTTACTGAATGCTTCTCATTCATCACACTTATTCCGTTGTCCTCTTCCCTCCCACTTACCTCCTTCGTCACATATTAAGAACATGAAAGTCACCCTGGAGGCAGAAGAGCTTCAGAAAAAGATCAATGACCTCTGTGACCTTAATGCTGACCTTCAGGTAGGGATTAATTTAGTTTACTCATTAATGATTGGTGTGTCTTATGCAAAACAAAACATTTATCGCTGTCATTGGTAAATGTTTAAAGGTTCAAGTTCATTCATTTGATGGCATTCTGGCTGACAAGGAGTCGATAATTCAGGAGGTCAGTTCATCTTGTGTATCACCAAAACAATATTTAATATTAAAACTTAGACAATGTCAAGTTGTTTATAAAACTTAACCGAACAATTTAGCTTTTCTTTAGTCACTGCTAAAATCATCCTTCATTTGGTTTGTTTATAGAATCTGTAATCATGTTAAATTACATTTGTCTGGGATCATAACAGAAACTGCCTTCTTTCTTCTGCAGAAAAATAAACAGATAGATGAACTGAAGGTGGCCATTGTGGAGTATTCCTCAGTTACAGAGGTGAACTCTTTTCATCTTTAATATCAGTAATCTATCATTTTACCACAAACTGCATGGCTATTAAGTTGTTCCAGGGTGACCACATTTTATTTAGATATCATATTGTCATGTCTGTCTAAATTGTTAGTTTCACATAAACAGATCTTCAAAGAGCCATATAGCCTACTACAAAGAACTCATCAGTAAAGATTTCTCCTTTGGCAGACAGGTTTACGACTTCACAAAAGGACAATGGCTTTTTATTTTTATATTTTCTAGAAATTTACTTAAACATTTCTGATTTGCTTTTAGCTTATGCCTCCAAGACAACCATAAGCTATTTTTGCAATCTACTTACCAACTAGTTGACGGTATTTGTGTGCCAAATAAGCAAAATTTGCAACAGCAATTTAAAATCCATCACAGAAAACCAAAGTTTGCAAGGCTTAAAAAAAGATGCATTGTATGAAAACTTTTAGTGGCAAGCACTTCCTGAAAAATTGTCCCTGAGCCAGTATTAAAGAATCCTGGTGAAAAACTCTTCCAGGAAATAAAAAGGTGTCTGATGCATTAAATCAGCATATTCAAATTATGTCTGAAAGATAATGTTTTTAGTTTTTCAATACAAAATGTAGTTTTCATACAAACCTCCAACTTATATAATAGTTTATTTACAGTTTCTTCAGAAACATAGAAGTGTATAATGTGGCAAATCATGTATTTGACTGAGAGCCATACTGTAGCAGACAACTTCCTCTCACTCAGAATTAAGAATCAGCGGTGTAAGAATGCTCTACACCCAAATGTTTTAGGAACTAAAGCCTTGAATATTATTGTAGATAAGCAAGTGCACTTGTGATAACCCTGGAATAAGTTAAATCGACCCCAAAGTATTTAATTATGTCAGTTTTAATTTTGCTTGCTTCAGCTGTTGAGAGCAGACAAGAACAAACTGGAGTCTCAAATGCAGATGATGCAGCCTGATATGACAATGTAAGAGATCTATGTAATGCACTCAACACAGCAATGACAATTTTAGCTGATTAATTGACATTATCAATGGAAAGCATAATACTTGCACAATTATTTCACATGTTCTTCTGTGTATGCATGTGTTTTTAGCCCAGGTCTCTCTCTCTCTGTGGCCTACAGACTAAATCAGATGAGTTCAGGTTCTCTTCAGACGGAGTTGGCTCTGGCACAGAATCCCCTGGAGGTTTGCAGTGTTTTGTGTTCGCAATTCACTTGTCTGTCTTTGCCCCGTCCATGATTTGGAGTGTCTCTTTCTCTCCACTCCCACTAACACTCGTGTGTTGTTTTCTGTCCGCCCACTCACTCTCCCACTCCACTGCCATAGAGTGCACTCAGTAATCCACACCCTCTCTGTGCTTCACACCAAACTTTAGGAATTACAATGAGCCTGACTACATGTGCTTTATTTCACAATTTATTTATTTTTTGCTGATGGAGATTCCATTGTCGTAGTTAGTGATACTAGGCATACTAGGGCTGGACTTGGCCTTGATTCTTTATGCAATCACACAGTTGCTGCAGATATGGTGGCTGCACATCCATGATGTGAATCTCCTTTTTCACCCAATACAGAAGGTGCTCTATTGGATTAAGATCTGTTGACTTTAGACATCATTTGAGTATAGAGTAACCGGTTTGAGATGATCTGAGCTTTGTGACATGGCATGTTATCCTGCGGAATTAGCCATCAAGAAATACATGCACTGTGGTCATAAAGGGGTAAACATGGTCAGCAGCAATACTCAGACAGGCTGTGGTATTTAAACAATGCCCAATTGGTACTAAAGGGCACAAATTGTGCCAGGAATCTATCTCCCAAACCTGAACACCACCAGCAACCTGAACTGTTGATATATAGCAGGATGAATCCATGTTTTCATTTTGTTTACGCCAAATTCTGATGCTACACTCTGAGCTGAAATGGAGTTTTATCTAATCTATTGTCCAATTTTGGTGTTCCTGTTCTTCACCCTAGTAAATAATATATTTAAAATATATTTATTTCATACTAAGTATAGTTCAAATCTAGGAACATATTTACTGACCGATAATTCGAGACCTACTCATATACAATTTTTAATTCAACTTTATTTAGAACATTAATTGTGCACAATGCATATTTCTTATTAATAAGTCTTAAATGAGTGTTTGTCACTTTTAATGAGGATTGTGTAATATTGCCCTTTAAATGCAAAATATTTAAAGTGTACCTGATTAATTCTTGGAATAGGTCCTCTTTAGCACAATCAAATGTACTATGTCTTTAATTGGACTTCAACACTACTTCTGCACAATTAAAGTGCATTAAGAACAAAATGAGTTGTTCAAATTTAGCAGACTTTAAGTATACCAGTTTAGTATACTAAAAGTACAATTGCATGGCGTTTATTAATTTCATATATGAAAATGTATTTGTAGTACACTGAGCATGAAATAAATGTAAATTTATTTTTCAGCACTGCTGCGTGTTGCCTGTTTGTCAGCTCTAACAAATCTGGCCAATTTTTTTCTAATCTCTGGCATCAAAAAGAATAAAAAAAAAAAAGACTTCACCAACATAACTATATAACTATTGATCTTTTTTGCATTTAAATGTATTTCATTCTATATATATATATATATATATATATATAAATAATTACAAAGGATATATTTATTTTAAATATTTCAATGTTATATAAAAAAAATATTATACATCATGCATTTTTCTCTGTATTTTTAGGGTTTGGAGCATTTGTCCTCCTCTGTTTGTTTTGCATCTTCTTTGGATGAGACTCTAGATCGCGAGGTTCTTCTGCTCCTCCAAGGCCCGACTCCAGAGCAGCTTTCTCTGGAATTTAAAACCCTGATCAGCAGACTGGTAACCACCCAACTAACTAGCCATCATACTCAAAGTTTTAAAGCAAACATTTTACAGTGCAGTTAGTCAAATGTTAATTTTGCCAGCTTTAGACACCTGAATTCTGGTTTTGTTTGGTGCTGGTCCAAAATGTAAAACATGAATTTTTCCAGAAAAGGGAGTTTAAGGAAGATGGCATCACCTGTCTCACAGCATTCAGAGGCTTCACAGAGAACAGGGAAGCTCAGGAGATCAACACTGACCTCAAGATACAGGTAAGAGAATTTCTTCAACCAAGTCAAATTGTGAAGTATCAATCAAAAGTTATGCAAATTTTTGCACACATGTAAATCATGATGAAATTGTATAAAGAGACACACATGTGCATTTAAAATGTATATAAGAACTCCTCTTTCCTGATCTGAACTTATCTACCACATTGCATAACTGCCTGGCTGGACATGGTCACTCTTATTGTGTGTATTCAGTGGACCGCATCACTACGTGCGGTCTTCCCCGGTGGTAAATTAAACAGGCCAATATTTCTCTCACTCCAATTCCTACGATGCACAGGGCACTGTGTCAGGTCAAACTAACTCTGTGACTCTCCTTAAGATAGCCTTTGAAACCTTTTGATCTTATTGCATTCAGTAAGATTTAGCTGGTATTAATGACCTACTGGTGCACTGTATGTTGTATTTAGTCATTGAGCCTCATTGTTGGTCTTGTGAACTCCGGCAGGGCCTGGAGGTGCAGGTGGAGCAGAGGAGGAGTGACTGGACCCGCAGTCTGGAGCAGTTGGACCAGTATACAGACTCTCTGGAGAGGGAGCTTCTAAAGATGGCTAGCAACATGCGACGTTCTCGTACTGAGATCCTGCACCTGTCTGTCAAGTAAGTGGACTGATATGGTAGCAGATGTTATTGAATGATTTTTGATGGCAGTTACCCTTTTCATAAGACTGTGATGACGAGTTTAATGGTCATCGGCATCGTAAATCCTTCAAAAGATTTTTTATTGATTGTATTTTTTTTTTTATGTATGCACATGTATAACGCCATTCTTTGTATTCTACTACCTTTGAATCAAATTACAAAAAAATTGTTTATGCTAATGCGAGGGTGTTTCTAATGCAGGGTCTATGAGAGGGACGGTAAATTTGACATCTTTCGCTCTTCTGACTGCCGTTATCAGTCTCTCTCTTTTTTTCCTTTTATTGGAAGTTGTGAGAACACTATTGTGGAGTTCTTCTTTTGCTATTTGAGCAAATGCGAATGGAAAAAATATTTGTTGTTCTCTTCCTTTCACTGCTCTTCAACTATGACGACCTCCGCTGCAAAGAAA
>JAUMHQ010000051.1:7930731-7949377 GCA_032361165.1 Enteromius paludinosus | reverse complement strand
AATGCGAATGGAAAAAATATTTGTTGTTCTCTTCCTTTCACTGCTCTTCAACTATGACGACCTCCGCTGCAAAGAAAACTGGAAATGTGAAAAGGGTGTGTCTGATTAGGGAGACATACAAAATGCACAGGACAAGGGGTCCTCCAGGACAGGTTTAGGAAGCACTGAGCTAGAGAATTTAAAGCAGACAAGGGTGCACTTACAGACAATTTCATTCACCTGTGTGGACGCTAATGTCATTATAGTTGTTTTGCTTGGTGTGAATGGGCCTTACTTCTGTGATGTGAATGGTAGCATGTTCTCATGTGTGAAACAGCTACTTTATTGTAATAGAAATGTTCCAATTTTTTATGTCTGCTAGAAACATTTTCATGATTATTTCTGTCGTATTCATCTCATCCGGATACTTTTGGTATTTTATAAGTTAAATTTAGACATAGTAACTTTTAAATCTTGATTTTTAGTAGTAGATACTGTATCAGTCACCTCTTTCAAAGCAGTGGAAGGATTATGGGGAGAGGCATTACCAATTTAGTCCATGTCCGTGTGAATGTCTCCAGAAGCATTTGTCAAGGGGCTGTTCCAGTTGACCCCCTCAAGCTGTTTTTGGTTCACTGAAGAGGTGTCTCTAATCTGACATAAAACTATTTTCAAGGATACATACTCTGCGCACTGTAGATAAAAGGCAAAGGCTGTTGAGAGAAGCCAGGAAAGTTAAGGGATTTCACTGCTCTAAGATTTGGGTGAAGGCGCAATGGGACATTGCTTGGGCCTGCGTATTGGGTATAGTATGTCCAACCTTTGCTTTTTGTAGCCCTTGAACAGTTCAGACATCTGCTGGAGATGTACGGGGATTGTTTTTGTTACAATGTGTTTTCTGTGTTATGATTGAAGTCATGGTCCGATTCTTGATGTATTTATGAAACAGGGCAGGAGCATTGTTTCATGTGTAATGCTTTTCAGTAACCAGAATGATAGTGCTTTTGTAGATTTATCTGAGTGATTTGGGTGAGAGGGGGAAATGGTTCATCAGTGAATCAATTTGCATACACCTTTTACACATGTTGTGTTTTATAGCAAGTTTGCTCAAAAGGTTTAAGCGGAGAGAAACTGCCTTTTTAGAATTTTGTGACTTTAGTGGTTTCTGTTTTTATAGGGCACAAGAGCAGGAGAATCAAAAGCAGCAGTTGCGGGAGGAACTAGACCGGCTAAAGGCTCCGCTAGACAACAGAGAGGCCAGCAGCCAAACACCGGATCACCTACAGCAGGTATTGAATCTCATTAAACACTTGCTTTCACTGCCTGCACATGCTTCAGCATATGTGGGCTTTAGAACTCATGACAGATTTAGATTCATCCCTGGGCAAAACAGAAATAAAGATTTTTGTGAGCTTCTGCAGATCACAGATGGATACTCTTACAGTCTCATTACAAGATGCTGAGAGCTGTGTGTGTAGGAGGCAAGTGTGGTTTGTGAGCCAGTTTGAAACTTGACTTCAACTTGAACTCATCTCAAGAGATTAGACGCCGTTGACCGATTGCCCCGCCGTGTTCTTATGTTCAGAGCTTGGCTCATGTCTTAGTTTGATTCACTTTTATTATTTTCCAAATTAGTTTATTTGTATGTATTACTATGCATGTTGTTTCAAAATCTCCAAAAGCTTGCCAAAATGTAAATAAAGAAACCTTTTGAAGAACTAGGAGTCAGCAGGGGAAGCCCATATAAGCTTAAAATAGTTTTTATGTAGAGCTGCTGTCACCAACAGAAATGTGACTGGTGTGATTGTGTATCTTCAGGTTGTGGAAGAGCTGGATGGCCCTTCTCTTGAATGGGATGAGGAGTATGTGTTGTCTGAATCTCCACCTTTACAAGAGCTCGGGCCTGACCAGGAGATACTTCAGGAGCTCTGTTGTGATGAAGAGGATCTTCAGGCCCTAAAACGGGAAGAAGAGGAAGAAGTGGAAGACACAGAGACCGCGAGGGACAACGAGAAGATCACGGAAAAGATTAAGCAAGAAGGTGAAGCAACACAGGGTTCTGGAGTAGAGGCCGAGGAGCTACAGAGAGACTCTATCCTCTTTCAGACGCCTCTACTGAACGACACCACTGACGGAGAATCACAAGGTGAGAAATTAATTGATTTAGTAAGGCTTTTTTTCCATAGTGGAATTCAGTATAGATTGCAAACAATATTCGGAATATGTTTTAAAACCTATGTCTGAACCTGCAAGATGGATGTTTTATAAATAGTACAATAGAAGAACAAGTTTAAATTTGTATTTTCTTCTCCTGTCTAAAGAACCTTTTCGGGTGTGAGTAAATCTAGTTTCAGGTCTAATGGGTTTGAGTGATTTGAGATGTTGTCTGGTTTGAATAGTCACAACTAGAGGGTGCACAGAGAAGGCAGCCATCCCTGAAGTCGTTCTAACTTCAGACCTTTTTTGGCTTTCCTTCCACCATTGTTCTGCCATCTTTGGTCAGTGTGTATGGTTAACCTTTATCTTCTGTCACCATCATTGACCGCATGACTGCCAGTAACACCAGAGGCTTGTCACTTAAGCTCCATTGTGAGATCCTTTAAAAAAAATTGAATGCAAAGTACGATTGGGGTTTTGTGTGTATGTATGTATGTACAGTATATATGTGTGTATAATATACTGTGAAAACAATTACATTTACAATAGCAAAAATAGTTTTGCATTATATGTTTCTATTCTAATTACTGTTTTGTTAAGTATGAATAGGTTTCTGTGAACAGCACCTTATTTTAAAGAAAAATGTTTGTAATCTCTCATCAAAATGTAGCCATTTTTCTGCTTTTCTAACATTCCACATTTAAAGCAATTGATTTTAATATAAATAAAATTTCTGAGAGAATTTGTTTTATAGAATTGTAATATTAGTTAAATCTTTTATAGGTAAATCCCCTTCTAATGTTTGTTGAAGATACTGCTTTGCTAGGAAATATGCCACGTTATGGAAGTAAAATGGGTTTTGAATTCCATTTCCCTTTATTTCAGGAACTCTGTTTGTGGGTGAGGGAGGAATGCAGAGGCCTTGCACAGCTGTAAAGGTACATTTCAGTATCTCTTATCTTAAATTCCCATAATACCTCTAACTATCAGCTAACAAATTATTAATAATTGTGTAAATGTTATCATTCTTGTGGTCTGTCTCATGATGCAGTGACGCAAAACAACTGCATATTGATATAGTGAAGTTCAAAGAGTTTTTAAACACAAGCTTTTTAGAGTGGCTGACCATAAAATTCTAAAACTTTTTTTTTTTGTGACTTTGTCATGTGTCAGGCCACATTGTTTTTTTTGTTGTCATGGAAATTTAATCTTTGGCTTGGTCAGTGGTTCCACGTGACTCGCTGCTGATAGTTTTACTAGAGAATGCTACTTCCTAAATTCTAGCGGGAATTTGGATGACTCTTAGAACCAGTGTACACATAGAACCAGGGTATTGCACATCACGCCTGAATGAACCTGCCACCATTTGCATTGCAAATGTATGAAGTGTGGATTTGCGCCCAATCATCATTCAAAAGTAGCCAATATGTCGTCTTTAGGGAGACTTTTTCTCTGGCAGAGTAGAAGTTCATTTTATGCTGCCCTTCTGAATCTTTTCCTGGCCACTGCAGGAGGAAAACAGACTCCCAGAATGCACTGGGCCTGAGGACGCCCACGAGCAGGCTGCTCCTCTTCTTCACACCCACAGTCAGTGTGCTGGTAAAAGCTCTTCCTCTCACCTTCCTTCTCTGCTTAATGTTTTAGTAGCATACAATACTAGACTAAAATACATCTAATTTCTCAGTTGACTAGATTATTTTTATAACACAAAATTAAAGTTAATGTTCCTGGTATGACTGTTTTTATTTCAATGTAAATTAATTCAATATCACTTTGTGTGTCTAAACACACACTTACTGTACTCTTCAGATGCAGCTTTGAGCTCCGAGACACCCTGTGTACAGCTGACCTCAGTCCAGCCACTTACTTCATCTACTGAACCTTCTTCCCTTGTGAACTCAGAGATGGTATCTCCCTCCACGAGCCAGCCTGAAGTTGGAGATTCCATTACAGGAAGGTACACTTTCCATATATCAGCTTTTGCTTGTGGATTTTCTCTGGCTCAGTGATATAAAGTGCTAGTTAATGATTTACCAAAAAGAAATTATGGTTTGCTTTCATTCGAAATGTCTACCACACACCTAAAGATCACATTTGCTAGTCAAATGTGTGTCATCTCTTCCTGTGTTGGGCTGTTTTGTGTAGACATATTAAGTTATTACTACTGACAGAGCATCGCTTTGCATGCTTACCACGCACCTGTGTGGCCAGGCTCGGACGGACACCCCATCCATGCTATGCTGGAGCACATGAACCGTCGTTGTACTTCCTGAGAGCAGCTGCATCCTGAAACACCAGAAAAACAAACCAGCAATATAGTGACAAACTTTCTCTTTTCTCCCGGGTCAGGACCCAGCAGCCAACTGCCGCAAACGGAGCATCTGAGGGAGAGCGTGTAGACGCCACAGTCGCCATGAGTGACTCGCAGGTCAGTTTGAGGAAGCTGAGGAAACCAAAGGGAAGCTTGATGTGTTTGTAGTGCCACTTGTCATTTCTTCCTCTTCCCCTTTTTCATTTGTGTTTCTTCCTAGTTCTGCTCTTCTCTCTTGTAATTTTTCTTTTACACAAAATACTTCCTATTGGCGGTCCTGTGTAGTAAAAGAGTAGCTGTCTGTCTTTTTGCCGTAAATTGGAGCCTGCATTTGGACGTTTTTAGAGAGTTCTGGATGGCGGTAAGCAGGAATGACTGCTTATGAGAGGATGTGTTTACTCTCTTATAGATGTGACGTGCTTGGGCTTTCAGTGGTGTTTAGAATTGCTTTGTGCTGCTTTGTAACATTACATGAGCACCTGACATCTGACAGACTTGTTTTGTAAGTGGAATTTACCCATATGTTTATCCAGAGCTGGAGATCTAGATCTATGAAGTAATCTGTGAAGCCAAGGGTTATTCTGACATATGCACTTTGATAATTGCCCTATTGTTGACTCTCTCTCGTGAATGTTTTTAACTTATAAAAAGATGGGAGATATTCAGGTGAACATGGAGTGCAACCAAAATAAACTGCACTTCGTCTGAGGGCTTTTCTGTACTTCAACTCATATGGAGTGGGCAGTGTTAATATAGTATGTAGCATATCACTACGGTGTTGGTAAGGAACAAATGAACTGTCCTATAGCATCTATTGGTTGTAAAGAAATTCATATATCATATATATATATGATGCATTCAATTGATCAAAAGTAAAAGTGACAGAAAATGCATCTACAGCGATTGTATTTAAGATCTCTATTCCAAATGAATGCTTAATAATGAAGATAGTACTACATTAATAAGAAGCACAACTATTTTCAACATTGATAATAATAAGAATGTTTCTTGAACACCAAATCATCATATTAAAATGGTTTCTGAAGTATCATGTAACCCTGAGGACTGGAATGACGGCTACTGAAAAGTCAGCTTTGCATCACAAACATGAATTGCATTTTTAAAATGTATTCAAATATATAAAATTAAATGGTAGTCATATTTCACAATATTACTGCAGTCTTTGCTGTATCTTTGATCAAATAAATGCAGACTTGTTTTAAAAGCATAAAATCTTTACAGTTAACAGGAGTTGCTTTAGTACCCATTTTTTGTACTGAACATCAAGTGCAATAAATGTTGCGATCTGCCTAATTTGGCTAGCTTCTATCAAATGACAGATTGGGCTCTCAGCCTTTGACGTCAACAGAAAATATGGGAAGCTTTTCATAAGCCTATTTATTTTGCTATCTTAACTTTGCTAAGTGCAACTAACTAATTAATCATGCATTTGTTTCTTCCCTGGTGACTGTGACTCAATTGGAACAGACCTGCAACTGCTTTTGGTGTTATTTGTTGGTTGTTTAATGATTTTCCCCGTGTTTTTTGAACTTGGTGATAAAATATGTTGCTCAGGCTGTGTGTGTGTGTGTGGTTTTTCATCAGTATGTTTGGAGTAAGTATAGCACTTTTCCACTCCCACTTCAATGAACTCTGCCAGTACAAGTACTCTCCCCCTCCCCCTCTCTTTCTGTCACTCCCTCTCTCTCTCTTCCTGTCTTTACCATCCTCTCTCTGTCTCTCTCTCTCTGCCAGCTGTAGAGCTCTCACACACATTATGTAAGTATCTAGCACTTCTCCCTCTGTAAAGCGGAGCGCAGCTCTTATATTTCATCTGCCATGTCATGGGACAGGTATGGAAATGCATGTGCGTGTGATGTTTATTTGTGTGATGTTTAGTTTACGCAAATGTATATGTGTTGCTGTTCAGAGTGTGCCACTGGGTCATAATGCCATTCTGTTGTCTCCTATAGAGACTGAGTGAGGGACAGCTTTCTAAAGTGTCTGCAAAATCGGACAAGTGAGTATTTTTCGCCTTCTTGCAACCGATTATTTGAATGTATGTATTATGCTGGATTAGGTGTGTTAGCCTTGAATGTGTATCTTCACACATTACATTATTGGTAATCATTTGATTAGGAGTCCCTTGTTGCCAGTAGCAGAGGAAGAGGAGGCCATGCCAGAGGCGACAGAAGTTATATCAACTGGGGTGAACTCTCCAGGTAGGAGGAAGTACACCTGAGGATGGTGCCTGTTGACCTTTGCAATAGGGATGTCAAATTTTGCAGTCGACAGAAGCAGTATTGAATACACTTCTTTTTCAAAATGTCCCTTTTTTACATTTAAAATTAATCTTTAAGAAATTAGGGACAGGAAACATAGAAAAACAGGATCTGATGCTCATTTATTTGTTTTCATTTCTGAGTGATTGCTTAAATATTTACATAAGAAAATTTAAAGCAATTATTTACTTAAAAGCTTGACCGCTGCATGCTATTGTTCTAATCTAATTTGTTAATATTCATTTTTTCTTTCTCTTTTTAAATGAGTGTGTTCAATAACAATTTGGCTTTTGTTATGGTTTTGAAATTAATAGTGAGATTTATGAAATCTCACTGGAATTGCTATTGGTTACTAACATTTTGATGATATGTGAAACCCTCAGCATTAGTCATCGATAACTAGCTCAATTCTAAAATGTAAAGACCAGTAGTGTTGCCTTTTAATAACTAAATCTATCAACATTTTAGAAACTTAAAATGACTAAGACATTAACATTTTAAAAATAAAAGCTAATTAAAAATGAATAAATACTACAGTATAATAACTCTGGTGAGCTGCATAAATATATATAAATAATATATTATTTATTTATTACACAATTTGTTTGTAGTGAATTAAATAAGTCTACATCAACATTTCTCTCACCTTGTCTGCTTGGTATCTCACTAGGTGTTGGACTAAAGTTGTTCTGTACATGGCACTTCTTTCTTTATTTTGCTTTTTAGACAAAGACAAGTCAGACAGCAAAAAGACTGTGGTCACATCTGATTCAAACTCTGCAGCCTCAACTGGCTTATTGAAGGATTCATCTGAAAAAGCAAAGGTCATGACCTTTGACCCCACTGTCAGTGAGGGTAATCTTCCAACAGTCCCTGCTGTGCAAGGCTCCAAAAAAGACCCTCTGACTCTGAGGAACAAGCTCAAGAAAGTAAGTGAGTCTATGAACTAAACAAATACAACAAAACCCCCAAGAATCTGATCCTGCCTGCATTTTTCCCCTCCCAATTACATAAGGTGATTGTGTTCTCATTAATATACATTCATAACATGCCATCTTCCCAGTGTAAACTGTTACAAAGTGCTGATGAAGTTTACATACCTGTTGTACTTTTAAAAAGAAATGGTGTTCCTACAGGAAAGGAGCAGTATGGAAGCCATTGAGGAGCAAAAAACTCAGGAGGATGGTGAGCCTTCATTGGCCACAGAAAAAGAAGGTAGATAAACAGTCTCTATCTCTTTGTCATCTAGTTCAGCTTGTTTCCTCAATGTCAGTCTCCTCTTCCTCCCTCAGGTGACACATCTGTCATCTCTGAAAACGCCAGCGATTCCACCAAAGATGACAAGAACAGGTTATAATGCTTTGTGTACTGAATTTATATCCATAAATTTTAATCTAATTCAAGCATGCCTTCACATGACTCACTTGACATATTCATGCACCCATTAATTTGAAATATGCATTTAATTTGCAGTCTGTCGCCAAGTGACAAAGAGATAGAGGTGAGGTGGTGTTTTTTTATTATTATTTTTTATTTTTTTCTCCTGCATTCAGTGCAATTTCAATGTGATAGATAAACAGACTGCTGCACATAATAAAAATAATAACCCTGATGATGATGATGATGATAGATGTTCTTGTTATGAAATGGCAGGGTTTTGCGTCTACATTTTCATAATAATTGGTAAATGACAAAGAATTGTTACAGACCTAAATTAGATTCTGAACTAGTGAATAAGCTGAAATATTTACAAATGTGTATCCATTTTCTCAGTGATGTTATTCGGGAGTGTTAACCATGTGCTCTTCTGCCAGGCGGAGTTCCATCGGCTCTCTCTAGGCTTTAAATGTGACATGTTCACCTTGGAGAAGAGGCTACGCCTGGAGGAACGCTCACGGGACCTGGCTGAGGAGAACGTCCGGAAGGAAGTAAACGGTTGTAAAGGTCTGCTGCAGGTCAGTGTCATTTTGTGCACTTTCTATTGGCAAAACAAAAAACGTTATCATGTGTATCTTATTAATTCAAGGAAGCAGTGCTTTATTGTATTTTTTTTATTCATTTATTCCTCTGTTTGAACAAGTAGCTTTAATATAACACTGTGTTTTATGATGTAGGCCCTGATTCCACGATGTGAGGAAGACAACCAGTCCATGGAGATCATCCATCGTCTGCAGAAGAACCTAGAAGTCCTCATTCAGTCCATGACCAGAGTGTCCAGCCGTTCAGAGATGCTTGGAGCCATTCATCAGGTTTGCATGTTTACTTAGGCCCTTCAGAGTGCTGAAATGGCCCTCTAAAGCCAAAGTTAACAAAGAAGCCTGTTTGTTTACATCTCAGTTTCCTTGCATGTGTAGGAGACCAGAGTGGGCAAAACGGTGGAGGTGATGATTCAGCATGTGGAGAACTTGAGGAGGATGTATACCAAAGAGCATGCAGAGCTGTTGGAACTCAGAGAGAACCTCACACCAAATGAGAGGTCCTTTGGGTCCCACACTGAGAGGGGTAAGTTGATATTATTCTTTTCTTCTTTTAAGTTGCAATACCACTAATATCACATGGGTTTTCTTTTGTAATTGCAGATGATTTTAGAAACAAGAAGCAGTCAGCTGCAAACATTTTCAAAGTGAGTTAAAGTATAAAACTACAAAATAGTGAATTCATCTTGCAGAGTTAAGTATTACGGATCTAAAAAAAAATTTGTTCTCTCCTAAGACTACTAGCCGACGCATCAGTATAGCTACCATTCCCCGCAGCAGTGGAGGACAGACCCATTTTGAGCTGGTGAGAAGTCCAGTTTCTTCTTACAGAGGTGGTTTTGTTTGGAAAAGAAGTGGAGCAACTGAATAAACTGGTTTGTAATTCACAGCCCAAAGACATGGCGGAAACTGAAGTAGAGAGACTCTCCCGCCGATCACCATGGTAAGTGTGCTGATGCTGTTTTGATACTGCATGGTCCACAGAATGCACACTCGAGCCATATTCAGTATTATTCCATCCAAAAAAATGGGACAGCATGTTATCAGAACAAGAATAATTCACTTGGCTGACCCTTTAATTGAGCCATTTTCAAATTACACGCTTTATCAGTAGGTTTTCTGGAAATGGAACCCATGACTTTGGCGACACTAGCGGTGTGCTTTATTGGAGTTGCATGCCATTTGTTTTTATAATACTGTGTGCACGTCTATGGCATAAGAGAAAGGATGTCATGGTTGTGTGTCGACCGCTTTACAGGAACATGGCATCCAAGAGGCCACCACTAAAGCGCTTCATTAGCTCTGGTACTTGGGCCGACATTGACGAGCCCACTCTGATGAATAGGTAAGGTCATGCGTGGAGATCTGTTGTGTTCCTTTCATCTTTGGAACCAATTTCATGCCAAAACCATAAAACGCATATGTGCCATCGAAGCGTCATGTCATGCAGAGCCACAGTACAGACCTTGAGATTAGATGGTGAACATTGAAGTGTGAACTTTGCACAGGTATGGATATGACACAGACTCTCACTCGGAGGAGGAGCGGAAAGAGGAACCAGAGGAAAGAAGGACTAGCATAACAGAATTAGGCATCAAAATTGCATCCCTCATAATGGCAGCTAAGACGTTAGTGTACCTCCCGCCTGCATTATTCTCTGCTATAGCATTCAGGCAAATCCAGGGTTTTCTGTTGATAATGTCACTGCCTTTTGCATCTTCAGCTAAGCTAAGAAAATCTTACTTTTAATGTTCAGTTTGGACATGGACACCCACCAAGTTTTTTTTTTCTTCAGTGGAAAAATGAAACTAGTGCCGCTGACATACTGCATGTCTTCTGCTTCGGTTTGCAGCAAATAAGCTAAGCAGCCCATCTGTGGTTTTAGAGAGAAGTCAAAGTTCTACCTTTTTTAATTGAATCTATTTTTCCCTACATTGGTGGACAGTTTAGGCATTGGCAATGTACTCTGATCCCACAGTTGTGTGCTATTCTGATGTTCTGTCTGGTATTTTTTTTTTTTAAACAGGATAAGTGGTAGACTGATAAATAGAGAGCAGGATGAAGATTACAATGGTTTGTAGAGGATTTTGTGACCCCAAAGACAGGAATACATTTTTTTAAATGTTTTAAAATTGAAAACAAGGTTATTTAAAGTTTAAATATTATTGTTGGACACTATAAGACTTTTTTTTTCACACAAAAATCTTACAAACTCCATACTTTTGAATGGTGGCATTTATCTAATTGTGAAAAATGAAAGGCAATAAAATGGGCAGAATGGCTGTTTCTGTTAATCGGCCAATCACTTATTGGCAGAGCACAAATTGGTCTCATACTCTGCCTGACCAATATATATCAGTCTATCACAGACCTCCTGTTTGTCTTGAAACATTACTGTTTGTCTTGTCCTTGTTTATCATGTTCTTTGTCAAACATTGCTTTTAGCAACAGCTGTCATTTTTTACATTCCTCTAAATGTTCAATGTTTTCTCTTCAGGTCGCCTCAGCCGTCTCGCCAATTCAGATTATTTATTATTATATATTTTTTTCTTTGCCTTTTATGACCTGCTATTTTCTACTAAAAACAGGGCCTAGAACATACTCTACACAAGTACTGTATATGTACTTGTATGCAAGTGCTATGCAAGCTCGGTTTTTGTAAGTTCTTAGTTCCTAAGGAATGCCATTTGCCTGCTTGCAGAGAGTATGTTGCTGGGTTTAGGATTTATAAAAAAAAATCTAAAGCTCTTTCCAATAACTTGACCATTTTACTTGCTGCTTCCTGATTTAGCGTAACAAAATACCTTACCTCCAGCTGCTAAAGGTATGCTTGTACTGCCCTTTTTTTTAAACGTTTCTTTTACTTTCCATCCCAGTCCCAGCCCCAGCCCCAGCCCAACAGATCACGCTCCACCCAGTCTGACGGATGGGAGGCCTGCAGTTTCCAGAGGCACCAGGGGAATTTGTATTTGGGTGGCCTTGCTTGTAGTTCTTGCTGTTCTACTGGCCCTGCTGGCGAGCCTGATGTTACAGCCTGCAGTAGATGCAGCACCTGTGGGCACCGGGGACTCCTGGATGACCATCCAGCAGCTTCTGTGGCCCTATACTGGGCTGAGGCACAACGGCCAGCCCCCTGTGTGACACCAGGGGATTGGGAAGGCTGCAGAGGCCGGTTCTGACATTCAGAAAAAACTCCGGCTACAAGAGTTGTGATGCAACACTGCTGCTCTGTCCTTCTAAAAGAACACTTTGTGACCATTTCTTACTGAAGGTAGAAAAGAAATGTGGGCGTCTCTCAAGAGATGTGCTGAAAACTGCAGACTGATTGGATGCTGTGTACACAAATCGTCGGGTTGGCCACGTATGTAATAAGCACTTTTATGAGACAGTCAGTGCCAGCCATATTTGGATTAGAATGAGATAAGCACACTGCAACAGTGTGAATGTCAAACATTATATATCGGTTGCCCGAAAAGGCTGCCTTTTTTAAACATTTTGAAATTGATCAGTGTATTTTTATGGGCAGTTTGAAAGAGTATTGAGATGAGACCTTTTTAAAAAAATGTTTTTTTCTTTTTGTTAACTTATTTTACAGTTTTATGCAGTAGATTTTTTTTTCAATGTTATTGTTACAGACACATGGTTTTTATCCTCAAGCTGTTGGTTTGGTGTTCGTTGTAAGATGTTCATACACTTTTGTATGTTCCAAAGAGGGTGGGAGAGAAACTTTGCACAATAAAAGAAACTGATCCAACTCATCTCATTGTTACTGTGCAAAACGAGCTAAATGGATCACAAAGCTTCAATCAGTATGCCTTTAATACTAATGCTTGGGTGTGATCTTATTTTATAGTTGTTTAACCGAAGCTGGTGATATAAACAAAGTAAATAAACCACTACCAAATAGCAACAAATTCAACATGAGTATAACCGGAGTCACATTTCAGCTACAAAAACAATGTTTTTATTTGTAAGTAATTACTAATAAAATGTATAATATTTTTAATGTAATATTAAATATACTTGTGAGTTTCTGTAAGATTCTGGCATTTAAGAACAGTTTCTCCATAAAAGATTTAGTGCATATGCTTCTTTTGTGGTGGTCTCTATATTGATGTTATAAATCATTCAAGAGTAGAGTACCATTTGGGTCCACCTGCTTATAAAGAATTTTACAGGTTGTTATTACATCTCAGCATATCATCAATATGTAGCAATGTTCAAAACGGGTCTCAAATGATTCAGAAATGAGTGTGTATGCATGTAGTATTTCTGGATGCATATGCTTTCTCTTCTCAGGAATATGTGAGAACACGTGTTGCACACAGGAGCCTCTGTACAGTGTCTGTGTAGAGATGGTGAGACTGACGGACTCTGGCTTGGCCCTCTGTGCTCATGTCCTGTCTGAGCATGTGCAGAAAGGTGGAGTGGAACTCGCTGCCCTCGGCCAGCTCAGGAGAGAAGCTGTCGTCTTGCTCCTTCATCTTCAGATGCTGGTTTCTTTGAGCACCCAGTAGGTAAAGAGACCATGCCTCCTCAGCCACAGACCCGGCCTCCAACTGTTCACAGGCCTACAGTGTTAAAAAGGTTAAAGGTCAGAGGTAGTGCTTCAGAGTAGTGCTTCAGCCGGTCGGTCAGAGTGTATGACGCACCTGAAGAACAAGGTGCTCTTGTCCGCATTTTGTGTTCCAGCGGCTCCAGGAAAAAGCCACAGCTGAGGACATTAGAGCCATTTGTTCATACACTGTGTGCTCTATTAATGGGTCCTAGAAATGAAAATTACATTTCATATTAAAAGCTCATGGAACCATCTATGCCAATACAGAAAGTGCTTTTGAGAGCGCAAGGCAGTTCAGCTCCTTAGTTACCTTTGGGTTGATGCTGACGTACTTGTCTGAATACTCATTCACAAATATATTGATTCCAGCTCTTTGCATGGCCTTCTGCAGATCTGAGGGGCTCATCCACTTCCCTAGAAGATGATTTAGGTTCTTTGTTTCCTCCGTGTACAGCATACATTGCTTACCCTGAGAAACGAAACGCTATCGATCAGTACAGGTGATGCACACAGAGAGAAAAACATTTTTTTGTAGTCTTTGATATGTATGGAAAACAGCCTGGCCTTGAACTCATGATATACTGTTGGTCTTAGGTAAATAATGATTGCTTATTGATGGGATGCTTGTTTATGGATCTATTAATTTACTCGGATATATATTAGAAACATGAAATAATTTAATAGCATCTAGTCAGCGATATATTATCTTTTTGGTCACACTTTATTTTAAGAGTCTAACATAGTCTAATAAAGTAACACTAACAGCCAATATGTTATTAATAGGCATGCTAATAAGCAACTAGTTAATTGTAAGAATAGGTCCCTATACTAAAGTATAACCAACTTTGTTTTTTATTTTGTAAAATGACATTGGTGTGAAATTTCTGATGGCCATTAAGTAATTAATTATATTTGTAACTTATTTACCTTACAACATGTGTGTGTGTATATATATATATATATGAAACCGTTTTCAAACCAGTACATGAAACCAACATAAATACAGAAAAGTTCTACATTTCTAGTTTTAAAGTAGATGATTAAAACATTTCTCAGATATGTGCATTTTTGGTCAGGGCCTATCTTACCTTGACAGTGATGCTGACTTCTATAAGAGCTCCAGTGATTGTGAACAAAGCTGAGTCTTGGTCCAGAGGCCTCAGCTCCCATGACTGGAATGGCATGTTATTGTATGACTCCTGCAGTAATGTGAAGGCATAGAATGCGTTCATCTTAAAGGAGATTCTGCGGGTCTCTGCGTCATAGGATGCCTCAGAAATGCAGTCTGCCCGCCAGTGCTGACCTGCAGAAACGGGTATCCAATAAACAGGCATGTGGCAAAATACTAAGACGTAAAAATAACAGGGAGGCTTTAAAGTATAGGCTTCATATACAATGCAAAATCTGATGCTACATATGTGTTGTGTGAATTGTTTACCGATAGGATCCCAACATGCCACATGTGGATCCTCCAGAAACAATATTGAATCAGGTAAAGCTACAGTGACCCCTACAGGCAATGAGGCAACGGTGCTGCTGCTGTCTGCATCCAGCTTCACTGAGATAGAGCTATGAGCGCGAGACTGCTCTGTGGGATAGGGGAAGACCTGGAGACCGGTTTCAAGCAGCTATCACAGGCACAACAGTAAATGAAAATGAATGCACATTATTCTCTTTGATCTCTTGCAGACTGTCCCAGATTACATGTAAAAGTGTACCTCTCTCATTTCCCAGCCCTTCACTATGCGAGTCTGGGGCGGTAGATGGAACACATCGAAGTAGAAGACTCCACCCAAGGGTGTGAACTGCTGCAGGTCCACTATATGTACGTCAGCACTGTCAATCCCAGGTTCAGCTGGTGTTAAGTCGGAACCATTGTGATCTAGAGACACATTAATTAGGTTATATATTACTTGTCATTTTATTTTTTAATTAATCATTGGGTGGTATTACTACCCAAAATTATTACAGTTTTATTATTTTAAATTAAAGCTGATGAACGAAAAGCTTAGAAACTTACTGAAAGGTGTACTACAATTAATAAAAAAAAATATTATTAATCTGTAGCAATCTGTCTTTCATGTGAGTGTAATTCAGCTAGTGTGCATGTCTTGCATGTTATATGAACAATAAATTATAATTATATTATCTGCAGTATTTTAAATATGGTTAATATTGTTATTTTCATGTGAAAAAAAAAAATCTACCTCATCTTATTTTGTTTAATATAAGGAAAAATAATTTTGGAAAATCAGAAAGTGAAATAGGAAAAGTCCAAACCAGCTTCTAATGCTGTTGTGATTTCCTCCATCTGACTTTCTCCTCCTTCTAACGGCTTGACTGAAGAGCTCTTCCTCCCTTCCTTAGCTGAGATCACACTTACAGCGCTCTGACACATGGACACACACTGATATTAACAGCAACAGAACACACTAGAAAACATACACAAGATCAAAGCCTCACTCACCCTCTTTCTGCTGTCTGATCTGACCGAACGATTGTCTTCCTCCACAGGCTTTGAGCTTTCTCTCTCATCCCCTTCTCCTTCCATCTTCTCATCCTGCACTGCTGCAATGCTTTCAGTTGGTGGAGTGAGAATGGCTTCCATCAAGGATCTCCTTCTGTGGAGCTGTTCTCGCTCGCTGTGATGGGACAGGTGATCATATCGTGTATGAAGGATCCGAACTGCAACGTCAAGCACAGCAAGTGGCTTTGGCAACTCAAAGCCCAGACCCACCTCCTCAAAGTGGAAGCCTTTAAACCTGGAAACATAGATTGTGACGTTTTTCCTTTATCCCACAATAGGGCCTAATATTCACCATGAAGACGCACAAACCTTGGGTTTTTGTTGAGGTTTGCCCACAGACAAAGAGTGATATTTTCGTCCTGGACTACAGTCTGCATGTTGCCGGTCTCAATGTCAGAATGAGAACTTGCATACTGAACAGAAAGCAAAAGACACCTCTGATATGTGTTCAAACAAAAGTGAGCTTCATATGAAGATCTCAGCATACCTTCAAAAGCTCCTCGGTGGCCTGGTTGATTTTGCAGTGGATAAGACTCTGCAGACACAGGAGTGTTTCTCGATACTGCTGAGCAACACTGGGGTCAGGACCCTCGCTCAAGAGAAAGTCCAGTTCGTTTGTCAACTGTCCAAGAGAAATAGTCAAGGTCAGTTCACACCAAGAACTATATAAACATCACCCTTATCAACTGACTAGAACAAACAGCAAATCCAGAGTGTTGGCCTCACCTGAAGAGCCAGAGTACAGTTCTCCAAGACCTCCTGGATTTGTGTTTCTGAGTCTTCTTTCCACAAACTGATGAAGGAGTTGATTTCCAGCTGCATCGATGGATCTGGGCTGCCATCGCAACGCATGTAACGCTCCCACTATAAAGACCACAGCACATTAAGTAACCCCAGTGCTAGCCTGAAGCATCTGAATAGATTTTCATGGTTCTTGTACCTTAGCTTTGTCTCTGCATTCAGATTCCCACGCGGTGACTGCTGTGTGATTTTCATCCAGAATGTGACGCAGTTCATTCAGCTCGTCCTCTCTGCGCTCTCTGTCCTGTGGACGTTGACAGGCATCAATCAATCACCACATTAAAGCTCGTCACATGCAATCCATCAGTACAGACATCTGCATATGCACTAAACCCTGCAGGAAAATGTCTGCAACTCAACTGTGAATGTTCAAATGGAAGTTCATCAGACCTTTAACTCAAGTTGCTCTTGTTTCTCTTGTTCTATTCGCTCCCTCTCCAGGCGTTCATTTTCCTCACGTTCAGCAATGACACGAGCTTCTTCTATAGGACAGAAATATACAGTATACAGATTTATGAGCAATTAAAAACTGATTTAAAATGAATTGAATTAATATTGAAGATGTACCTTCCTCTCTCCGTCTTTGTTCATCTGCCTCTCTTTGCAGTCTCTCTCTCTCAGCCTTGCTGATGTTTCCTCCTTTTTTTTTTGCAGACTGGATTCAAAATGTTAATTATTTATAGTGTGAAAACTGAGGAGATCATTTTTCTTTTCTTTTTCTTTTTTTTTTTTTTAAATCTTGATTTAAAGTTTGAAGTTGTTCAACAAATATTCTGCAAATTTAAGTATGTATGTAAGTGTGTACACACACACACATACACACACACACACGCATAGTTAAGAGATAAAGAGATAACTTTATTTTTTTTATATTTTTTTTATTGTTAAAATGAAAGCTGACCAACAAACATATTAGCATTATAATTATAATACAATTAAAGGTCATTAAAAGTCCGTTTACAACACACACTCATCAAACAACATACCTTTCCATCTTTTGGTGGCTGTTAAAGAAGAAATACAAATAAAACAAATTAAAAAGGAAATTTTACAGAAAAAGTAAATAATGAGTCAGATAAACATCGTTAACAAACCCAGGATGGTAAGAAAGATAAAACATGACATTTTGGCTCTGGGCTTTCGCTTTTGCTTCTTATGTTAAATATTAAATATGTAGCCAGAAGTCAAACGAAGAAAGATTTATTGCATATATGTGCATATGTATTCGTACTAATAACTAATATTTGTCTTTAAACATTGTTAAAACTTAACCTACCATGTTCACGAGCTCTCAGGCAGGCGGCTTCCTTCTGTCACTATGGCGACGACGCACGCGAGAAAGAAAACAAACAATCAGCTCAACGCAGAGCACGATTATCAGAAAACCTCCCCAAGAGAAAATGCGGTGAATAAATAACAAACAACCATTAAAAGTGTACTCAGCGTCACTTTTCAACAGCCCAGAGGAGTTTTGCTGATTTTATAAGAAATAAGCTTGCAGGAAGGTTCAATATTGCCATCTCCCGGTTACGCTTAAATAACGTATTGATAGCAGCAGCGATTTTGTACACAAGATGGCGCAAAAGATGAGTCGTCTTCGTTTTTGCAGCACAAAGCGTGTTATCCTCTTCACTACGTAGCAGTTCACGCTAAACTGTTTGGATTTATGATTAGGCAAGTTAAGACTTATTTATTCCGAGGTAAGTTAACTAGCTACCCTCATTCCAACTGCTAATTGTTAACCGAAATCATTTGGAAATGTAACGTTAGTAACTTATATAGTATCTAAAATACCTATATACTGTAGTATTTGGCTAATTTAACGTTAGTCAGGTTTCAAGTTCAAGTTCATGTTTACATTGAGTTATGAGAGTGTCTGTTTACAGTTTTTCTCAGTCGCTTTGGTGCATTTCTCACAACAGTACTTACATTTGATGCATTTCTCAAAACAATTAGTCGTGTGTGCACATCATAGTATCAGTTTCTCATTCTTTCCAACAAATTGCAATGCTTTTGGACATGCATCAATTGCTTTCATACAACTCTCTGCTGTTT
>JAUMHQ010000051.1:7896160-7907209 GCA_032361165.1 Enteromius paludinosus | reverse complement strand
ACCTACATCTTGGATGCCATGGGGGTAAGTAAATAAACATCAAATTTTCATTTTTGGGTGAACTATCCCTTTAAGCCAATTCCTGTCCTTTTTCCTTAGTCAACATCCTGTTTTACTCATTGGATTTTCGAAGTAAAATGACTTGTGAACATCATTTCATGTTGACTTTAACAGTATGTATGTTAATACACAGTGAGTAAAGAATTATTACTTCTATTCAGTAAGCATGCATTGAGCTGGTCAGAAAATGACAGTAAAGACATTTATAGTGTTACAAACCTTATTATTTCAGTTCTATTACTATTACAATTACTATTTTGTAATTCAGTAAGAATTACATTTTCCACAAAAACAGTAAGAAGCACAACCTTTTTATGTCAATATATTAATAATAATAATAAAATATCAAGCACCAAATCAGCATATTAGAATTTGAATTTGAATTTATTTTAAAATAGTTTTTTTTTTTTACTGTTTCATTTTTAAATGCGGAAAAACACTGTTTAAGCAAACCCTGATCGGCATACCTGCATTTTTTGCCTGTTACTCTGATTCCATTCTGCATGTAAGACTTATTTTATCAGCATTGTGTTGCATTGTGCGTAATGGTCCTGCAGAAAAATGTCAATTTCTAAATCTTGTAAAGCCGTTTTCTTTATTAGCACTTATTAACAAGCTGATTTTCGATAATGAAGATTTAAAACAAACTTATGCTTTGTTTTGGAGCTGGCTTGTGCTTGCTTGCAAAAAATCTTTGTATTTTTTAACTCATTCTTTAACTCTTCAAATGCAATAATTGATTTAGAGATGGACCTTCTTTCTTTTGACTTGACAGAGCTTTGTGTAACACTTCAGAACGGTCAGAATGCGGGTACCGAATCGGCTGCGCGGCTGAACTTGGGAGACTTACACTTGTTCTTGTCATGTCACAAACAGACACGTTTAGCCTGTGACAGTCGAGATAAGCCGTTGGCATTTTAAAAAATGGCCCTCTAACCTGAGGAACTGATCTCACAGGAGCCTATACACTCAGTTTTCCTCTCTGAGATTTTTCACACTATCTTCAGACACATACTGGAGAAAATAGCCCAGATGTGCCAGAACCGCCACCACATTAACAGTGCAACACAGCGCAAGCTGTGAGTCACAGCCTCTCATACACACACGTCTAAAAGCAGCGTGTCAATAGCAGCAACTGTCATCCGACTTCCCATTTTGTGGGTCAGCGTTGTTGTTGTCGTCTTCCCAATGTCAATGAAGACAAAGAGGCTAAACCGACGCCAGCTGTTCCTAATACCACTGTGCACGTCCTCTCTCTCACACACTCCTCTACATGTGTTACACCTGGATTAGCTTTCTGTTCCCCAGGATCAAATGCACACCATCTATCCCTTTACGTGATTATTTTCTCTTTCTTTCCCTCGCTCTCTCTCTTTCATTATCTAATATGGAGCGTAATCCTCTTGTGGAATTAATCTGCTTTAACGAGTGTTTGTTACCATGCTGAGATGGAATTAAAATGAGTCTTAGGGAGAGGAGGGGTCGGTGGGATTCAGCACCACTGAAATGTTTGTTCTTGTCCAACCTGCCTTATTCTCAAGCGGTAAACACGAGACACCTGCACACGGCCTGGATCAAATAGAGCAGAGATCTAGTATGGAGAGCTAGGGGAGTTTTGGGCTTGTGTCTCATAAAGGGTCATGTACAGTAATTGAGAGGTTGTGCATTAGAACATCACCATTGTGCCATTGATCAAGCTCCAATGGGATTGGTCCTCTAAGAAATTTACTATAAACAGGCCAACACAGAACTGAGAAATATGCAGATTTTTTTTTAAATCAGCAGAGAAATTCCAAAATATTTTATCTTTGCCTGCCTGATTTACAGTAGTTTAAATATATTTTTATAATTATTGACTAGGCAGATGCACTTGGTAATTGTTGAAAATATATTTTGCCCACCAAGGATGCATGCATTTGAGTAAAAATGTAATAAATATTTTTACAATTTAAAATAAAACTTCTGCTGTAATGTAATTTATTCCTATAATGGCTAAGCAATTTATTTTGTAGCCATTACTCCAGTCTTCAATGTCACATGATTCTTCATAAATCATTCTTTGTACTGATTAGGCGCTAAAGAAACTTTGTTGTGAGTAGATTTGAATTGGTCTAAGTAGCATTTTGGACTTTCGAGGGCCGAACACTGTTAAAAGAAAAGAAATCCATAAACCAGACCAAAGAAGTGTATAAAAACCTCGCTTTCATTCTCTCGAGCATTTTCCTCCACATAGCGAATCAGTTACCTGAATCTATTGACGTCACCGCGTCTTTCAAAAAAAGGAATATTCACCTCAAAAGGTTTTGATTTCAGCCACAAAGAGGAGGCGCTGGTATTGATCAGAGTCGCTGTCTGTCTGTTCTTTTCTCTACCAGGGACCGAAGAGACGCAGCCTCTATAGAGGGACTCAGACAGGGTGGGAGGAGATCCCAGCAGGTAAAAGGACCCACCGCAGGTCATGACCACAAACAGCATATCAGCTGGCTATTTCTGAACAGGCCATTGTGGCTGATTTCGGTCTACACATACACATATGAGTCCTTTACACCTTCCGTACTGTAGGTCCTGCTTAACGCTGTTTGATAACAATTTACATACAAAATAATTCTAGAAGGGTTATGTGAGGGTTATATGTAGGGTTAGGGGATGGATTATTTTTATCCAACAATATTTTTATGACCTGACCCTGGATAAAGGTCACTTCAGCACACAGACCTCATATTCCCTGTTTTCATGTTTGCGAATATGGGGCAGAAATTTACTTTCACCCTCAGCTCAGGAATGTTTTAATTTTTTATGTCTATTCCAATTATATTTGGCTTTTTTTATTCCTCGGAGAGAGTCATTTGGAAGCTTTTATCTCATTATGACATCAATAACAACATCTGCTACTTAAATTCAGCACAATAAGCAGCATTGTAAAGCTTCCTGAAGAACTCCAAACACCACATTCCAGCCATGTTTGTGTTTGCCATCGTTGTTTTTCACGAGTTTCTGATCTTCTCATTCTTTTACAGACCTTTATTTGACTGTGTGTGTTATGGGGTTTACATCTCTTGGCTAAGTTTATACAGCGGGATATAACTGTTCTCAGAACAGAGCCAAATCTGACAAAACCTCCCTTTTGGGATGTCCTGATAAGTAAAAATGATAATGTATTTCCATATTAATGATTAAACTCTCTTTACACTATTTTAACCATTTTATATTATGTCATAACCAAAGTGTTGTGATTAAAGCAAATTGCAACCAAGTATCTATTCATTGCATCATTTTATTTTATTATGTTTATTATGTTATTATGTTTTAGGTAAGTGTAACGCCATAGGCGTGTCTTGTCATTTTCTTTTGCTTGTGGTTTTGTTTATGTCTTGTGCCATGTGTTCCAGTGTGTTTATCTACCTGATTCCTCATGTCTTTGACTCATTTGTAACCCCGCATTCCTCATCATTGTTCATTCATTCCCAGCCGTGTCTGTCCAGGTGTCATGCATTAGTCCTTGTATAAATTCACGCCCCATGTCTTGTATCTTGAAGTTATACGTTCGGTCTTGTGAGTGTCTGCTTTGATCTCATGAGTTAGTCAGCTTCTATGTCGTTTAATAAATATTCCAGACTTTCTTTGAATCTCCTGCCTCCGAGCCTCCTTTGTCCCCACTCCCACTCTCCGGAGAGAACTTGCACATCTCGGCGGGCTTCCCATCTTGCCTTGCCTTATGGAGGAGTCCGCCTCCGAGATCAGAGAGTACAGCGGAAGGAGCTGTTCAAGTTTCAGTCAGTGCCGGTGACACCGCTAGGTGAGTGGTTGAAGGTCCTCACGGTTCCAAGCCCGCAAATAACAGGTCCCACTCCCGTTACACGGTACGAGGAGCCGTGTGTTTCTCAGTTGGTCACGGTAACGCAGCCTGAGAAGCTGCAAAAGGCCCTCACGATGTCTAACCAGTCATTAACGGGTTCCAGCCCCGTAGCACGATACGAGAGGTCGTGTTCACCTCAGCCATTCCCAGTTACGCAGCCTGACGAGCTGCTGTAGGTCCTCGCGGTTCCAAGCCCGCAAATAACGGCTCCCTACTCCCGAATCACGGTACGAGGAGCCGTGTCAAGTCCAGTCTGTCCCAGTTTCTCAGCCTGTTGAGCTGTCTGAGGTCTGTGACCCAGACTCATGGTGGCCGGAACCGCCAGACCCGGTCTGTGATCCGGACTCATCATGGCCGGATCCGCCAGTCCCAGTCTGTGATCCGGACCCATCATGGCCGGATCCGCCAGTCCCAGTCTGTGATCCAGGGTCCCCAGTCTCCTTATTCACCCGAGCTCCATGAAGACTGTGGGGGCCCCATGGCCAGAACCTCCAGAACCAGTGTGTGGCTCGCAGACTCCATCGGGTCCGCCAGAGGCTGCACTACCTCTGGAGATGTCGGTTCCGGCCGTAGAGTCCCCCGAGGCCCCACTGGTGGCTGCTCAACCCAAGGAGGTCTATGAATCGTGGTTCGGCCGGTCATGGAGGGTTCATTCACTGTCGGGTCAGTCTCAGAGAGTGATATCAAAGTAGGTTCAGTTTCAGAGGGCGATGTCATTGTCAGTTTGGTCATGGAGGGCACGTTCACTGACTGTTTGGTTCTCAAGGGCGCAATGTCAGTCTGTATGCCCCAAGAGGGCTCTGTCGCGGTCTGGCCGGTCCAGGAGGGCTGTGCCGCCATCTGCTTCACCCAGGAGGACAAGGTCGCTCTCTGGTCGGCCCAGGAGGACAAGGTCGCTGTCCGGTCGGCCCAGGAGGACAAGGTCGCTGTCCGGTCGGCCCAGGAGGACAAGGTCGCTGTCCAGTCGGCCCAGGAGGACAAGGTCGCTGTCCAGTCGGCCCAGGAGGACAAGGTCGCTGTCCGGTCGACCCAGGAGGACAAGGTCATTGTCCGGTCGGCCTAGGAGGGAACCACCTGCTCAACCCTGGAGGACAAGATCACTGTCTGTTCGGCCCAGGAGGTCATTGCTGTGGACTGTTTGGCCCAGGAGGGCATTATTGTTGCCTGTTTGGCCCAGGACGTCGTCGCTGATGGTTCTGCCTCGGAGAGTACTACAGTCGTCTGTTCCGCCCTGGAGGGTACTCGAACTGTCTGGTAGGTCCTGGAGGGCATGGTCGTGGTCTGGTCGGCCTAGGTGGACTTTCCCGCCATCTGCACCACCCTGGAGGTAGACTGCGACGTCACGAAGGATGTTCCCGCCGACAGGTTTGTCTAAGTGGTCATCCCCACGGTCTGCTCCGCCCTGGAGGACGCTCCTGCTGTCTGGTCTGCCCCAATGGGCGTCTCCACCGCCTGCTCCGCCCTGGAGGGCACTCGAACTGTCTGGTCAGTCCTGGAAGGCAAGTTCACTGCCCGTTAGGCCCAGGTGTTCTGCTCCGCCGTCTGCACTGCCCTGGAGGGCACATGAACTGTTTGGTCAGCTCAGGAGAGCATCATCGCTCCTTGGCAAACCTAGGTGGGCTTCTCCACCATCTGTGCCGCCATGGAGGGCGTTTCCTTCGGCTGCTCCGGTGCGTCTGTCCTTGTATAAATTCACGCCCCATGTCTTGTATCTATGTCGATTGTTGAAGTTCTATGTTCGTTCCTGTGACTGTCTGCTTTGATCTTGTGAGTTCATCAGCTTCTATGTCGTTTAATAAATATTTCCAGTCTTTCTTTGAAACTCCTGCCTCCGAGCCTCCTTGTTCCCACTGAGAAGGGAGATCGCGATGCTTTTATTTTTTTTTATATACTATTTTATAAATAGTCTATGGTACATCTTAATTGAAACTGCTAGGTAAACTAGTGTAAGTGAGGGACTTAGAAGAGAAAAAAATGATGGGGGGAAAAATGAATTGTCATGCTTCAGCATCCTGACTGCGATTCATAATGTTAAACGGCTGTCAGCTCACGGAAAGTCCTAAGCATCAGAGCTGTACTCACATGCATCGTCCAACAGACAGGAGAGAGGAAAAACGAGATAATGTTAGTTACACAAAAGGAGAAAGAATGGAGATGGTGAGAAGATTATGGAACAGAGAAAGGAAGGAGAAGTAGAGGTGAGGAGGAGGCCAGTGAGAAAAAATAAAGTCAGAAGAAAAGAGAAATAGCAGAAGAGGAGATGAGATTGATAGAAAGAAAGAATATATAAGAGGAGAAACTCCTTCAGCAGACAGAGGAAGTGAGATATGTGTGGATAAAGATCTTGACAGAAAGATGAATGCATGCAGAAGAACGTTCGTGGCTTTGGTTTAATTGAGCTTGTCAAACAGACACTATTTTTAAGTGTTTGAGTTTCTTTTTCCTGTCACTGAGCCTCATGGCATTTGTAATGACAACTCTCATCCATGTGTGGACAAGTTGTCCCGTGCCAGTTGTGCTACTACTTGTTTATCTTGTCTTCTTGCTTCTTGCCTCCTCCTCGCCTCTACTTCTCTTTTTTATTTATTTATTTAAAATCTGCCAATTGTCACCAAATGTGCAATACAAATATTCTCTCATTGCATTGGAGGACGAATCTATTGACCAGCCTATAAAAAGACTTAGGCTGTTTTAACTTAAACCTGTAATCAACCACCCAGAATACCACAGAAACCAGATAGCAACACAATGAGGTTTGCATGGTTAAATCTAGATTACAAGAAACATACAAGAAAATTGTAATCTTGAGTGGTTTCTGTCCTTCCTGGCCTGCTGGTCATTACTTACATCACTGACGCTTTAGAGCTGTTTACCAGAGTCAAGTTGCAAATGATTGAGGCACAAATACAGCAATAGGAAGTCAACAAGTGTGTGGTAAGTGTTTTGTAAGATTTTTTTTTGTTGTTGTTCCTGCACTTAAAGGAATAGTTCACCCAAAGATTAACATTTTGTCATCATTTGCTCACCCTCATGTCATTCTGAACCTGTATAAGTGTCTTTAAGCTGAACACAAAAGAAGATAAAAGGAAAATGTTTTAAAGCAGTTGTTGGACCCCATTGACTTCCACAGTCGAGAAAGAAATAATACGGAAGTCAATGTGACCCATCCACTGCAGCATTGTTCAAAATATCTTCTTTTATGTTCAACATGACAAAGAAACTTCTATAAGTTTGAAACAACATGACAGTTTTTATTTTTGGGTGAACTAAGTGTTTGTCTGTAAATGGAAAGAGTGTTTTATTAAATCATTAATGCTAAGATTGTTTATATGACTGTTCACTACAACACCAGCATAAAACACAAAAATAATACAATAATTTAGAACTATATAATAATTTAACATAAAATGCGTTTCTGTACATATACTAATAACACAAATTAATTACTTTTCAATTTATGTGAATTGTTTTCAAAGAAGATTCATACAGCGACATTAGTGAGCAGTGGATACATACTGTATCTCTCTGTAGAAACTTTATCTTTGATTGAGTTAATACGTACTTTTGCCCACCAGTTACCAAGGCAGCAGGAATTAAACACCTAAACTGTCTGCTTGTATTACCAGTTCTGTATAGTGAAAAACATCCTAATAATATTTATAGTTTAGCAAACTTTCGGTGCCTGCACACTTAAAGAGTGTCAGTTTTAGTGTGAAGATGCTTCAGTGATAATCAACCGCCGCTGTGTTCGAAATGGGCAGGTTGACTTACACCCCTCGCCTCCCCTACCCAAGACTAAACATCATCACCATGCAGGAAGGAACAGCCTGTTGCTAAATTACATGATCCGTCGTTTACATCCCAGCAGATAAATATTTACCCCTGTGCTGTTGCCCGCCTTGTGATTAGCCACCTCCCCTCACACAGTACCAGGACCACCTCTGTGAACAATGGCTCTTTCATGGGCACCGTGTCATTCCTTCTTCCCCTCCTATATGAGTGGGACAGGAAGTCGCCGTCATGGCCTCAGACCGGGTAAGGGATTCTAGAGGAAGGGGGTGGAGGTGCTCAGGTAATTGAACCCTGAAGGTCTGGGGCACTCCAGCCTTCTAATGTTTTGGTAACCATTGTGTGTGTTTTTTTGGGTATGCTTTACCTCAGTCTTAGATCAGCATAACCCACTTTACTCCTCTAATGTCATCTTTTTTTTTTTCAAATGAAACAGGATAGTCAGTGATGATAAAGGGAAATGTAGGCTAACCATACATCTGCCAAAATGTAGTCAAAATGGACCAAATTACATTTTTAAATGTATATTTCTGCTAACAATAATTATTTATTGTTGCAAATAAATATGGTTCTACCTCTGAAATACAGTTGTGAAAAAATTCTACTTCTTCTGATGTTTTGTCTTAAGAACAATCTTAAGAAAAAATATTATTAGAAAAATATCAACGTTTTACATTAAACATTTAATATCTTAATATCTTATACTTTTGTCCCTGATTTGTAATGCGATTTATGATTATTATTATTTTAACATGTATTATTTTACAAATTATTTGCTTTACTCATAAGTGAAATGGCTGTTGTAGTGATATTTTATGCTAACATAATCCTATATAACAAAGGGCCTAGGTGATGTCATCAAAAAAAGAACGTCATTTCAGAGTTAAGGGGATGTTATGATATTTGACAGTAATACAGAATACTGATACATTTAGTTTTCTTCGGACTATAATATAATGATTAACCGTGCACCATAAATTTTGACAAGGTCAATATCGATTTCATATTGCCTTTAAGCCTGAAAACCCAGAACAGGTTGGAGCAAGCAGAGGGACAGATGTCGCCAAATCCGCCTATCTCGATTCCAACGAGTTTCATTAACAGATGTTTCAGGGCTATTATTGCATTAGAGCTGAAATGAATAGGCAGATGTGTGTGTGCATTATTAGCAGAGCTGAATTGTGCTGGTCTTATGATCGCAGTGATTATAGAGAGTCGAAGTGAAGCACAACCGCAGGCTGGCGGCTGGTAATCCTCTTCTTTCCCTAAATAAGCCCCCCTGTCATCCGCTATGTCTGATACAAATGCTTTCACAATCCCCCATTCTACCCTTTAATTCTCTCTCTCTCTCTCAATCTCAGTATGATGTTAGCCGGGCACTTTATCAGAGCCATTGTGTTTATCTGATCCTATTAAACACTAGAGGAACAGAGGAGCTGCGCTTTCTGCCCGTCTAGTCCCTGATCTCTGTCTGAGTGAGACAAAAATGGCATTGTGATGTCTCGAAAGATTCTGCCCTGCCAAACAGATCTGTTTATTTGCGTGTGCACGCACGTTACCGCTCTTACTAACATATAGATCTCTGTGACACCAAGGTAAAAATGGGACAGACAGCTTCCAGGTGTTTCTGCTGATGAACAGGTGTGCGTGCGCCCGTGTATTTTTATTTTCAATCTCTCCGTCAAACACACACACATACATGTACGTGTTCATCCAGCATATCCCTGGCTGCCTCAGTCATCAAATTCATTATTATTTAAAAAGCAAAACCACTAAATGCTCCTCTAAACCCTTAATCACAACGCGGCTGCTAATTCAATAATACCCCCATAGCTGTCTGGTGATGCCTGCATTGTTTTGGCTCTGCCCAGGTGATGGTGGCTTCATTCAGAGAGCCTGGCGTTGTCTCAGGGGCACGGTGCCCTGTTACGGGTGCCCATTGTGCATCTATTGTGCGCCTATTGTGGCAACCCTGAGAGAGCTAGAGGAAAACAAAGGCACCAGCGCTGCAGAGTGCCCGTGCTGATTTCGCATGCACCTGGCATCGCCACAGACGCGGGACATTATTAATTGCTAATACATATTTATGTGGCACAAATTTGCCATTTGTTTATGCATAAAATTATCAATAGACACAGGGCGCTTAGCCAGAGAAAATGGTGACCTTTTTAAACAGGAGTGAATGGAGCCCCGTTTGCCAGTTTAGACTTTGTGCACTTTGTCTAGTGTACATTTGCTTTGTGTGAATTGTGAGTGTGCGTAATAGAGAGCATCTTGTGTGCACATGCTTGATGTTGTTTGTCTGTCTGAGTAAAGTTTACGTGACAGTGAAATAAAGGCAGGGAGACTCTAGTGTGACTACAGATACTTGGTGTGATGGTATTGCTGTAGATATTTGGATATGCGCCATGGTAAATTCTTTGTGGTTTGCCACGTAAATACCTTCAAATATGATAAGCGTTTTGGCTAGTTGTATTAATATTGGTTATTATGCAAGCAGATTGTATGACCTTGTATTCGTTGGGAGGCGATCTTAAATCAAATCTTGTAAAATTTCACAAGCAAAAAGGTCCATTGTCTGTAGTGTAGTGATAGTGAACACATTGGTCCTGCAAAATCTGTGTCTCCCTCGCAAAATTCCCAAATTGTAGATTTCTATGCGATGACTGGATTTGACCCATGAAAATTGTGTGAAAGTCCTCCCCATAATGGTAGGGTGTTTTGGGTGGTTGTCAAGTCTGATCAAAAGTAATAACACACCTGTCTTCAAAGAACAGTTTGAGGTATCATTTGTAACCGTGCCGTGGTTTTGAAAAATACGTCTTTGCTACATATGAGCAGTCTTATTGGCGATGCTTGCCTTTGCAAACACTAGTAATTAATAGAAATGTTCAATCTGAATGACCCAAATCGTGTGTCGGGTTACGAGTCGTATGTGTTCGTGAGATTGTTGATAGTTGCAAGGCTCATGAGCATCACCCATCTTCACTTGACCCGGTTGCAACACACATACCCACACACACAGATATACCCTCAACTCAATAAGGAATACATTAGTCCCATTTCAAGTGACTCTTCCCCTTTCTCAGCAAACACATTTACTTTCTATTAAAGCCTGATCTGCAGTGCCGGCAGCCAAGTAGCCGCCAGAGTTTATTACCATAAAGATTAGAACAGAGCTCTTAACAGGCAGGTGAACACATGCAATCAACCCCCCCCCCCCCCCCAACCACATGTGTGTGTGTGTGTGTGTGTGTGTATGTGTGCGTGTGCGGGTTTATGTGGTTTATGAGGACACAAATTTGTATAATGACATGGGTATGACATAGGTATTACAATATGTA
>JAUMHQ010000051.1:7837896-7875422 GCA_032361165.1 Enteromius paludinosus | reverse complement strand
CTCAGCACTGTGAGTCAAAGATGAATACCGTTGTCGGCTCCTTTAAAAGAGCGAACATCAAGTCACAACATGAAAGGCAGAAATTTAATACAAATGAAAAACAAAGAAATCAATCCATATCAATAACCCCAACTCGGTGAACAGCGTGACAAACAAATGAGAGCTTCACAAAGGAGAAATCGCGCTCTCTCGTCTTGCGTCGCTTCCGGATCCTTAAAGCCGGCAGTTGAAGCGGATTGGCTTAGAAGTAGGCGTTGTCCTCTCCATAACAGGTGCTCAATCCAGCGATCATCCAATCCCAGACTCTAACAATCAGAACGCGAAACCAATGGCAAAGAAAACACCAATCCTTCCCCATATTATTATTATTATACGGGACGTAACAGCTATATTTGCCTGAACATAGTCAAAGTTTCTATATGTTTCAAGATGTGTGAAACTAGAGATGTCACACCTGCAAGTGCATTCTTTATGAACTGAGGATCGAATGCGGTCTTGCACAACAATGCACGGTTTGAATGCTAGCGCTTGCCACTTTGCACTGCAGGCCAAGCAGAGATCATTTTTGGGTAGCTGCTGTTTTGGGACTGTATATAAATGTATATGTAGAGAGAGACACATATGGTAAATACATGCATAGTTGTGTGTATTAATGACAACATGCTCTCACACACGTCTGCACTACAAAAGCATGTTGTGTCTGACTCCTGTGGTTTGGTGTGTGGCAGTTGAGGGAGTAATTACAGTGTATGTGCTTTGTTTTTGAGATGTTTAATTATGGTGTTTCTGTAAACGACACAGTGACAGTTCAGAGCCCTTGTGTGTGTGTGTGCGCACGCATTCTCAATATGCACACAGTAAATGGCTAATTTTGGTTGTTTGGTTAATGATATAGCAAAAGTCTGTGACCCTTGAGTGTGTTCTGATGGTTTGATCTTAATGGATCCCCATCATGGTGCTGAGCATCCTGTCTCTCTGGTTCTAACTTCCTCACTTTCTCTCTTACATCGACTATTTATGTCTGATACTTCTCGGTTCACTGACACAGTTTATCTCTGTGGCATTAATGTCTTCTTTGTAAAGAGTGGACAAAAGCAGGGTGTTATTCTCCTCGTTACTAACTCGTAAGCTCACTACGCTTCTAATCTGAGGCCTCTAAACATAGACCAATCATCTCAGCTTTTAGAACTTAGCATGAAGCACTAACTGGAAAGTGAATTACAGTGAATATTGAAGTGAACTCAGTAAAGGTCCGTTCACAACAAGAAGGTTAACAGTAATATTAGCATCCTCACCAATAGCAGATAATACTGTGTTCATTATATGTTGTCTTCTGTTTTCATTGCTTTAGAGTTGCTTTTTGTTCTGCTTTCAGTGTTCTTGTTCAGTAGCTCGTCAACTTCTGAAAGTCATTCCAATGACCAAATTTCAATTTCAATCACTCGTTAAACCATTATACTGTGGTTCTGGTGTGCATGTACAGTTGGTACAGTGCAGTCTTCTTTTAATAGTTAAATAGTTATGTTTTAAATGTTAGAATTATACGTTTGGTCTTTATATTATATTATTTTACACACACACACACACACACACACACACACACACACACACACACATATGTTGGTTTTTGTGATTTATGGGGACTCTCCGTAGGCGTAATGGTTTTTATACTGTACAGACTGTATGTGGTATTGCCCTAAACTGACCCTACACCTTAACCTACCCCTTACAGGAAACTGTGTGCACTTTTAGATTTTCCTCATAAAACACCTACATATTGTAATACCTATGTCATACCCATGTCATTATACAAATTTGTGTCCTCGTAAACCACATTAACCCGCACACACACACACACACACATATATTTATATGGTATTTATTTTTAAATATAATATTATAATTTTAGTTTTAGTTTACATTTTAGTTAATTTTGTTACATGCTTTTTATCATTTTTAATTTCTTTAAGTGTTTTATGTAGCTTAAATAATTATAGCAATGTATTCCATGCTTTTATAATTTATAATGTATCTTTTATGTATTTTTTTTTTCAGTTTTAGTTTTAGTCCTTTTAGCACTGTTAGTTTCAGTGGGGTTTTCCACTTACAGTACAGTGGAAGTCACACCTTATTTTTGTTGTGGTCGAACAGAAGTATCAAACAGAAGACGGTTTGTTCTAGTGTTAGGTCATCTTTACCCGTTTTCATTTTTCTTTTATCATATGTAAAACCGTTGGCATGTTAGATAGTATTGTCTGGTCGCATTTTGACACCCATTCTGAGAAAACGACTTTCCAAGTGAAAATATTTATTCATAGGCACCGCATAAAACCACACTGATGGACAAACACCATCGCTTCAACACCGCAGGGTAGATTGGTCGTATAGCGTTTATTCAGATAGACCTCTTTGTACAGGAATGAGAGGAGATGAGGCTCATTTCTCAGGAAGTCCGTCCAGGAAAAACGCAGCGAATGGCGCTTATCTCCTGGGCTGCGCTGACTTCTGAACGCAGGTGTGACCCTGACCTTACGCATACAGACTGTGTTCGTGCCTCTGTGTGGACACAAGGATGAACCAGAAAAATCACTCGAAGTAACAAAACACGATCAATTTTTAAGAAATGATAGAGTCTTAGTAAAAGCACATCTGTGTAGAGGGCAGGAGTAACATGCAAACGGTGGCCATTAGCACTTGGTGTGTGTGTGTGTGAGTGTTTGTAATCCTGTGCACTGCACATGAACCCAGTAGCCTGTGCAGCTAATGAGCTGGCCCGTACATAATGTGATTAAAACAGTGAGATTTGGTGTCATTCTGCTGGTGTGTTCAGGCGTGCTGAGATGAGCTTTATTAATTTAATAAACCGAGATCATTGGTTGGCTGGACGTGCTTTCCGACACCCCCTTCTCTCCACCTCACAGCTGTTCTACTGCCCCCATTACAGCTCTCCCCCTCTGTCCTGACTAACACCGCCCTATTCAACCTGAACCCTGGCCGACATGTTCACACACTCACCTGCTGCCAGTCAGCACAAACTCTCAGTTTCCCTGGTTCTTCTCTGTGCCTGACTGCAGTGTTTTCTCTGGCTTTCTGAGTGCAACATTCAAATGATAAATGGTTAAATGGAGTTTAGTGTTCTTCTCTATGTAAAGTAGACAACATGTAGATCCCTTTTCAGTCTTCCCAGGCCATTTATAAAAAACTCATTTCAATATGTAATATGCCGATTTTGTGCTCATTATACGTTTCTTATTCTTGTCAATGAAATCTGAAGGATCTCATAAATTACTGTAGATTGGAGTAATAGCTGCTAAAAATTCTGCTTTGCCACCAAATTCAGTTTTAAAAAAAACGTCAAACCGCGCAACACATGCATGCACCGAACCGAGACAAGCGAACCGAACGGTTAATTTGTGTGTGTTTCTTTGTATGGCGGGATTTAATTATAAAGCTCAACAAGTATGAAATATCAAAATCTCATTGAAAAACAATGAAAACCACAATGTAGACTGTTGTGATCATTTCAGTTTTATAAGTTTCTAAAAGCAAAATTTTCCCACTGTGGCTTCTCTTCCACTGTCCATAAATGAACTTTGATAATCTGCATTTGGACCTTAATATGTGTTTGTCAGTCATTCAGTAAGCATGTGATTCATTTATGTCAGGGAATGCATGCCCAGTCATATGTCCAGCTGCATGATTCCTGTGTGTGTGTGTGTGTGTGTGTGTGTACTCTAATGTCTTTGAGTCCATCTTCCTCTCTGTACAGTTCTGTGTTCTCTAATTCTGAGCGCCAGATGACTTTTATTAGTTTTGTGTGACAAAGTCTACAGAGAAAACGCAGATGGCTGAAATTAGCTGTACAAAAAGCCATTAGAGTAGGTAACAGATGTAAATAGGTTAATCTCTTTGTGTTGCTCACTCCCGAGACTAACCTCACAGTCGCACCGAGTCAGAAGAGAGATCTCTCATTTTCCTCCTCCGTTTCTCTTTGATTCCCTCCCTGTTCATTTCCTGTATGTGACCTGCATAGCAGGAAACAACTTAATTGTGTGAAAACACTGGTCTTGTCTATACTAGTTTGATGCAGATTAACGTTTTTCTTCATCATGCTGAGATTTAAATATTGCCTGCGATGATACAGAACAAGCAATCAGCTAGTTACAAAAGACGGACGTCAAGCGCCTACTGTATGTTTTTGATGGTGTATAAGACAAGACAAGAAAGATACAATATAGTTATTTATATTAATGTATGACATATTGCAGTGATTTTTTACTAGGAGGCCAGAGCCCACCAGGGGGTCTCAGCAAACATTTCAAGGGAGCCTGAAGATGACTTAAAATTATTTAAAATAAAACAAAACAAGCATTAACATAAGCTAAAGATATGTCTTATTTTAATCCACCCTCTGAACAACAGTTTTGTTTCCCCTCTCCTTCTTTTCTTTAAACAAAAAGGATAACTACAGTCTTAGAAATCCTGGATATATATGAGAAAACTTATTTTTTTTATTTTATTTTATTTTACAATTAAGCTCTACAATATTTAATCAGGTATAAATTGTGCATACAAAATATTTTAATAATCCTAATAACCTGGAAAAGTCACGGGACCTGCATTTTTAAGTACAGTAGTGTCAAAAAGTGTAAGAAATTCTGGTCTATTTTTCCAGTTTTAGTGTAGCCCTGAAATGAAAAATGTATTGGCTTTATCTTGGTTTTACACGCAATAAATCTAATTTATGATAATATTTATACACCCCTTGCCACAGTATAGCAACCTTTAACCTCAAGCGGTCAGTGTGAATGAGGTCAACCCATTATTTAGTCCAGCATTCAAGTCATTAGCATCTTTAATGGTTGACTTTGATTAAACAGCAAAAACTGTTTAGTACTGCATAGGACCCTGTCCTTTCATGTCTCCTGATCTCTTTATCTGCGTGGATGAGCCATGATGCTCAGTTTCACACATCCTTTCTGGGCCTTATGTAAGACAGGGCCAGTCGTATGATCTCTCTCTCTTCAACTCAGTTCCTTCATCTTCCCATCCTTCCAATGCAACAAATAAACAGGCCACAGGCCCACTTTGCATTACGTCCTGACATAGTCCCCATTTTCTATGACTGCATTATATAAGCGCTCTGTCACAGAGGCCAGAGAACAAAGGACCCGACTTATCTCGCCTCAGAGGGGAATTCCAACCCAACAACAATGAGATATTCTTCTTTTTCTGTCTCTAATGGAGTCCATCGATACGCACAGATTCTGAGCTGCTTGACCTGGTTTCTTATTTTGCTAATCAATTGTACCTGAAGTTTGTTAATCTGCATTAAGTATTGTATCGTACATAACTCATACTGGACATTTGGCGTATTCTAGGTTGCTAATAATGAAGCCTAGAAGTTAGCACACATGCTAAAGACATGTAACACTAGCAGAGACAGGAAGTGATGAGGATGTGTGCTAAATGCTGTAGACCATAGCCTGACAGTGCTGCTTCCTTTAAAAAAAATATATTTTCATTGTTTTTCATGTATTTTGTTTTATTCAGAGAAGCATTTTAATACCAAAGTAATGGTATGCTAATTTAAAAAGCAAAGCAATTAGCCTGTTCCAGATAAAAGTCATTTGGTCCTATAAGAAAAAAATAAGTATTCAATATGATTCATGTAAACTCCTCATCTTTTACTACTTATGCTTGACCAAACCCTTTATATCAAGTGTACAATTTAACAACTACCTACTAATTATTAATAACCAACAAATTATGATTTTATTGAAGCAAGAGTTGTAGTTAATAGTTTGTTAAGGTTAAGGTCCTAGAATTGCGACCAGTTGCTTCTTCTTGATGTTCAGATGAGCCACACAGATCCATTTTTTTTTGCTGCTATTATTCACTCTTATTTTGATCCTAGTACATATCCTCTGTCTCCTGAGGTGCCATAATGGAAGACGTTGCTGCTATTTCGTGAGCAAGAAGATAATGTGGGAAAAACAAGTCTCCTAGAGACAGAGTAGTTTGTGTAAGGAAGGTTTGCATTGCTTTGCCGTGTATTGTTGTGGAGGTGTTAGCCGCCAGCTCTCACGCCCCACGTCTGAATAGACCAAGACAGAGGAGGTAAAGAGTGCATTCAGCCCAGGAACTCATTTCGTCCTTTCAGGGGCCACTCTCAGATTAACAGTACAGGCTTCCATCATGAGATGAGGGTGAGAGAAAAGCCACATCACTGAAGACTAGCACACAAAAGGGGATTTCAATCAGCGTGGCACTCAGGCTGGCTTTATGGGCTGACAGGAGTAAATAAGACCGCGCTTTAAGCAGGGCCCCTGCGCTGACACTCGCACTTACGCGTTTGTAGGAAAGATATACACACGCATATACACACAGATAAACAAACATACACACACTCCTACCTGTAGGCTCAGAACACAGAAAAAATGGTATTCTAAACACACATCTACACAGTTTTTGTGTCTAAAATACACGCCCACGGTTGTACACTACCAGCCGAAAGTTTGGACTCACTCCACTGAATTTGTTTGTCATGATCTTAAAAATCTTCTATGGTAATAATGTTTCAAAAAAAGGCTAGTAATGAGTTTTGTAGTTAATTTATATTGCATGTATGTATAGCTATAAGATTTAAGATTTTTTTAATTATTTTTTTTATGCTCATCAGTGCTGCATTTATTAAAAATACATTATTGTAAAATATCATCACAATTTAACACTTTTATATTTGAATGCACTGTAAAGTATCATTTATTTCTGTGATATAATGCTGAATTTTTATCAGCAATTACTACAGTTTTTTTAGTGTCACATAATCCTTCAGAAATCGTTAATAATTTGATCAATGTTGAAAACAGAATTTTATTGTGCTTTATTTAGTTATTTAGTTATTTTCTCAATATTCAAAAATAATGTAGAATTATTATTATTTTTTAAATAATGATTATTTACACATTTTAAATTGTACACTGGTAAAAGTAATAAAGGTAACTAAAATATAACACATCCTCGATCTGAATGAATGAAATATTCTTATTAAATACTTTGTTCTTTATGTAGTTGAATGTGCTGACAACAAAATCACACAAAAATTATCAATGGAAATCAAATTTAATAACCTGTGGAGGTTTGGATTTGGAGTCACACTCAAAATTGAAGTGGAAACACACACTGCAGGCGGATCCAACTTTGATGTAATGTCCTTAAAACAAGTTAAAATGAGGCTCAGTAGTGTGTGTGGCCTCCATCTGCCTGTATGACCTCCCTACAGCGCCTGGGCATGCTCCTCAATGTGGCATTGGTGGATGGAGAGAGACATGATGCCCCAGACATGCTCAATGGGATTCAGGTCTGGGGAACGGGTGGGTTAGTCCATAGCATCAATGCCTTCGTCTTGCAGGAACTGCTGACACACTCCAGCCACATGAGGTGTAGCATTGGGAGGAACCCAACGCCAACCGCACCGGCATATGGTCTCACAAGGGGTCTGAGGATCTCATCTCGGTACCTAATGGCAGTCAGGCTACCTCTGGTGAGCACATGGAGGGCTACATGGCCCTCCAGGGAAATGCCAACCCAAACCATTACTGACCCACTGCTAAACAGATTATTCTGGAGGATGTTGCAGGCAGCAGAACGTTCTCCACGGTGTCTCCAGACTCTGTCACAACTGTCTCACGTGCTCAGTACGAATCTGCTGTCATCTGTGCAGAGCACAGGGCGCGAGTGGCGAATTTGCTATTCTTGGTGTTCTCTGGCAAATGCCAAACATCCTGCACAGTGTTGGGCTGTAAGCACAATGCCCACCTGTGTACGTCGGGCCCTCATACCACTCTAATGGAGTCTTTTTCTGACTGTTTGAGCAGACACATGCACATTTGTGTGCATGTGTCTGGCATATTTGAGGTCATTTTGCAGGGCTCTGGCAGTGCTCCTCCTCCTTGCACAAAAGGTGGTAGCGGTAGCCCTTCTACGGCCTCCACCGCATCTCCTGATATACTGGCCTGTCTACTGACACAGCAAACCTTGCCACAGCTCGCATTGATGTGCCACCCTGGATGAGCTGCACTACCTGAGCCACTTGTGTTGGGTGTAGACTCTGTCTCATGCTACCACTAGAGTGAAAGCACTCAAAAGTGACCAAAACATCAGCCAGAAAGCATAGGAACTGAGAAGTGGTCTGTGGTCACCTCCTGCAGAACCACTCCTTTATTGGGGGTGTCTTGCTAATTGCCTATAATTTCCACCTGTTATCTATTCCATATACACAACAGCATGTGAACTTAATTGTCAATCAGTGTTGCTTCCTAAGTGGCCAGTTTGATTTCACAGTCAAGTGTGATTGACTTGGAGTTACATTGTGTTGTTTAAGTGTTCCCTTTATTTTTTTGAGCAGTGTATTTGTGTAGTATTTATTATGTGAGGAAAAAACAGTATACAGAAAGACAGTGTACACCCACTACATGTTAATTTTTATATGCATTATCATCATCGCTGTCTATTGTCCTATTGTATTGGCCAGTTGTATTTCCTATAGTTATATTTATACATATTAATATTTCCAATTGTATATATATATATATAGGCCAGACCTCATCTAAACATGTTGTACAGACATCTCTGCAATCCTCTGAGTGTAAACCCTGCCTCCCCCCTCAAGTATAGCACCAGGGTGGTCTGACACATCGCAGCGATCGCAGAACTATGAGCCCTGATTCGGAAGCATCACAGTTACGTGACTGACCTAAAAGAGCTCCATGCATGTTCATCTAAGGTTTAGCCGTCAAACATGTTATATTTCCCCTTGCTGAGGACTTCACGCTGCACACTAAACTTGGATGATGGCATCCAAGTTTTCTCGGCGGATTATACACGGCAGCGTGTAAGATTAGAAACTTACAATGAGGCTCAGCTCATGTAATGAAAGATCCCAATGTTCTCTCAGACTATACAACCATGTCTCTCCAGCACGTCCCTGCAATGTTCCAGCGAACACATATACAACCGCATCTCCTAAATCTCATCTGGTTTGATCTGTTGCAATGGGACAGTGGTCTAAATCTCCCAAAACTACTCACAAATGACATGGTTTACCAATCCAGTTCTAAGAAGGATGATATAAGACTTAGCACCGGGTTTGTTGAGGAGAATCAGAGCTTGCCAAGAGTTCTGATAAAGCTGAGAGAATCCTCTCCATTCTGCATGCTTACACTCATAAACTCCAGACGTGACATTTTAAGTACTGTACAATTTACAGATGCAATGATAAGTTCTGTGAAGGGGATTAAGAGTGTTTCAAGTTGTTTATGGACAGAAAAGTCTACACAATGTCCATCTTGAGGACCTGAAGTTCTTCCATTGGGGGAGAACTTAAATAAAGCAAAATTATAGTTTCAAGGCAGAACACTTAGTTTGGAAGAACAAAGCTTAATACTTTTGTTTCACCGTCACCCAACCTCTTCAAGCGGTGAAATACTTCAGCAGTTGAGAGGGCTGGTGAGCCTGAGTGAAGTTTCTAACTTGTTCTTTTCATGTTTATTTTGTTTAGGTAGAAGCAGACACAAAGACAAAACTCCTTCATCACAACAAGCCTCGACAGACTGGTATGTAAAAGGTGCATCTGCAAAAGGCCTTTACAAACTTTCCCAATGCTTTCATTTTTGTCCTTTCCTTTCCTTTTATGGTCAAAGAAATGCAGTAACGTCTGGTTTCAGCAGATGGCTGTATCCACCATTGTTAAAAATAGTAGACTTTCCTATACAATTTACAGTATTTACTTTATTTACTCTACGTTTTTTTTTATTAAGTAATTAATATATTATACAGCAAAGGGTGATTGAGTTGATTAAAAGACACAGTAAAGCCATTTATAATATTGCAAAACAAAAAATTTAATAAAATATCAAACAGCACAACTGGTTTAAGATGGAGAAGAAATTTATGATGGTATGATGGTTGCTAAAAGTTCAGCTTTGCCATTACAGAAATGAATGACATTTTGAAAATAATTAAAATAGTAATCTGCTATTTTAAATTCTAATAATATTTTACAATTTTACTATTTTTGCTGTATTTTTGGTCAAATAAATGCAGCCTCTGTGAGCGTGAGAGACTTAAAAAATAAATAAAAAAACATAAAAAAAATCTAGGGTTAAATTAAAATGATATTGACATCTACTTGAGGTGAAATACATGTAAAACACAAATGGGTAGTTGACTTATCAATGTGTCTTATGGTGTGAAAGCACAAAAAAAAAAACTTTGACAGTGAAGATAAACCTCTCTCATGCTATTTGTAACCAAGAATGAATATCTTTTTTTCTTGTGTTACTTGTATGTTACGTTTTTTCTAAATTCTTGCTATGTCACGCCATAGCACATAGTCTAATTACAATCTGTTACATACTCATATGTATATATACCCTGTGTGTGTGTTTCATTTTTCTTATTTTAAAGTGTACATAATGAAAAAAAAATTGAGAAAAATGTTCATGCATTCCTATATATTTACCTATAAATAAGTTAACATTTATACACCATATTTGTTTTCATATAGCACAAAAACAATCAGTAAAGGCAGGTTCCCTTTTTCCTGACTACACATTACTGAAGTGTGCTGTACGTGTCCAAATGCTTTTATGGTGGCACTGTATAGTTCAGTAATGAACTCTGAAAGCCTTGATCATGTAGTAGACGTTGCCTCCTGGCTCTTTAGACAGCATATGTTCCTCATCCCCAGCGTTCACACACTTACGCACTCCAGCTCACCTATGAGTGCCATCAGGGGACTGCTTGTGTTTATGCATGCATGGATGGGTGCTGTTTGTCTGTTCATCTGTGTTTGTGGGTGGATGGGGCTGTCGGTGGGCGTCTTTGTCATATATGTGTGCCATACATGTCTGTGTGTGTGGGACCGTATCACAGACGGGCTCGAGTGTGTCAGAGAGGCCGCTGTCTCGCAGCTTGTAGTCATATTCCATGAAGCCTATGAGACTCAGTTGGCGGTATGTGTGAGTTCGGTCTATTTCCGTCTTTCTGACTCTGGCACTGCCCACTGTGTGTGAGTCTGCGTATGATTACCCACTGTCTATGCGGCGTGCCGGTGGGAGACCATCATCCTGTGCCCCCTCGCTGCGGGATCCACCGTTCCTGTGCCTTCATCTCCAACCAACCATCCTCTCCCTCTTCCTGCGTGTCTCTTTCGCTGTCTCCACCTCCTCCCGTCTCTCTTTATTTCTCTCTGTGGGCATCCATGTAAAGTACATGGAGTTTTGGCAGACGACAAACACATTTATTAGTGTTAGATTTCTCTTTTATCTACACTATAAACAGTCGTCTGATTGATGTCGCGTTTCATTTGTAGATGCATGCTATAGACGATGACACGATGCGCTCTGATCCAGAAATCATGGCTCTGTCCACAGTCCCTAATGGCACTGGAGCTGGACCCACTTAGGAAACATTGTTCATTGATGACTGCTTTTATCAAGATGTTTGACTTTTTGTTGTCTGACTTAGACAGAATACCTGCTAAAATTTTGATGCCTTATCCACTCGCCACCTTCCCTTTCTGTGGTGATTTTTGGAATTCTTTTACATTGATTTCAACATAGTCTATTAAACAAGTCTATCATGCTTCTACCTCAACAAGAGAGGTCATAAAAACATGTGGAGAACAAGTTTAGGAACTTGCAAATCTTTATTTTTTTATTGCAAATAAATAATTGTCTTTTAAACTTTCTATTCATGGAAGAATCATACATACCAGTAAATACCAGGGGGCAGTCGTGGATAGAGAGTTGGACCTGTAACCCAAAGGTCGTGGGTTTGAGTCCCACTTAAAATTAAGTGTCACATATTATAATGATTTCTGAAGGATCATGTGACAATGAAGACTGTATTAATGAACAGTTTATTAATGAACAGACTAAAAGCACATTTAAATGTAAACTGTTATTTAAGTTAAATGTAATATTTCTCAAAAGCATTCTTTTAAAAATATTTATCTGGTGAAATATGTATGTAACTATTCATTTATCACACCCAGAGATCCAGACAGCGGTCAGGCAGTTGTGTCTGTCTGTTTCTCTCTCTCTCTACTCTTGTTTTCTCACCTCTCTTTCCTCCTGAGGCCAACAGCAGCAGCAGCGGTGGCAGCATCGGCATTCCTAATTGGCCGTGCGTTCAACGTCGCCTGTTGTGATCATATAAATTTATTGGTGCTTAGAAGGCACAAGCTATTAAAACATTACAATAGACATTAGCGCAGGCCCGAGCAGCCTGCTCGGCCTAACGAACATATGCTTCCCTACCAATGCCTAAACTCTTATTTATGGATTTAATTTAATGTGCGGGAAGAATTCTAAATTAAATTTGGTGTGTGCCTCTGGAGAGTGTCGGTGTATAATAACATGGTAATTTTTACACATCTTTATGAGAAATGAGAAAATTAATTCTTTCTGACAAGCTGTAATTACTGGGCTTGGACCAGTCGCAGCTGAACAGTTTGAGCTCAGCTAGTCTGCCAATGAACTGAAGGAGAGGAGAACAGATAAGGAGGACACACACAATTATAGACGCACACCCACACGCACACACAGACACAAAGACACGTAATTATATACACCCACAAACACACTCCCCCACACACACCTACAGACCAACATACACGCACGCTTAATGCTAAGACACGCGGTCACGTATGCCCACCCAAACTAACAGACTCCTACACACATAATTACACACACAAATACATAGAAGATGCCATAAACCAGTAGTCGTCAGTTGGAACCAAAATCAGGACCCAGATTTTGCATCAGGTGTTAAGTAGTACCCAAAATTGTTACCAGGTTGTTAAAATCAATCAGTTGGGTATAGGTCATTTATTAGTTATTGGCTATAACATAATAAAATATTGTGTTTTAATACCGGATCTAAGTATTTGATCATATTTTTAGCACTCCAGTAACACACATCCGAATGTACAACCTAATTGGTTCCCTTTAGAGCAGCACGTGATTGGTGGAAGGTGAAACGGACATTTCGGACACGGTTATGGGTGAGGTCTCAGCCGGTAGGGGGTTCTGTTGCCCTGTCTGATGTCATCAACATGAATCGCTAGCAGGTCAGCCCCATTCAAGGTCATCTGCCATTTAGTATTCACAGCAAAGCTTGACCACCCCACTAGGTCTCATAGCTTAATAACGATCACACATACTTTACCCTGCTGCGTTTTGGAATAAGAGAGGAGCTGTTTTATAGCTGTTGTTTCTGTTTGTATCAATATGTCATGATGGGTCACTTTAGTTTCAGCACTATAGTTGTGTGTGGCATGGATAGGTGTATGAGCGTGGCACTCGCTGACTGCATTCAGAGGCCACTTCAGTTTATTTATTCATTCTGTTCCATTTTGTCATGCGCTGTTAAATGTTTAATCCGCTCATCCCTGCGGTGGAGGACCGCCAGGGGAATGCCGCCCTAGTGGTCACTGGGGTGAATAATACATGATCTGTGTGGATGCATGTGTGTCTGTAGGGAAGAAAATGCAGGTGTCAGTCCATAAAATGTCTGTTTTGATGACAGTGGCTTTCTCTCCATCTCTCTGTATCACACACACACACTTTGAAACACTAGGTCAGAGTCTATTAACTCTTCTGAAGGGTGGCCTGTCAGAGTCTGTTAGCTGATGGCTCCATTGTCTTTCACTCTCCGTGACTTCGCTCACTCTAAGATAACAGGTTGAGCTCTCATAAGCACTCAGAGTTGCTCTGACTGCCCTCTGTCTGTAGATGGAGAGGATAAAACATTTATTTACCTGGAGTGAGGAGTTTGGGAACAGACCACCACTTTGTTTTTGATCAACAGTGACAAAGTAAGCAGACAACAATGTATTCGTGACTTCTCCTGCACCATTTGTGCTGCAGACATGAGTAATGCCTCAAATTATGCTGCTTGTTTATGAAAGTTGTACATTGCTTTTAATGGCACCACACAAAACTAGGCTGAGTGTATTGTGTTTGTTGTGTTGGTGCAAACTAATCATAGACTGGGTTATTTAATTGCAGGATCATCCTTTTCCTTTTTTGTAGATGTTATCCTAAAAAGTATTTTCCTAAAAACTACCAACATGGACTTGTCTTTATTATGGATTTGCACAGAATGAGAAGAAAAAAAAACTTCAGACACTTTCCAGATCTGAAAAAGGATTTATGTGTTTAATGTCAGATTTCACAAAAGTAACAAATTAGGTTTTAAACCACTTTTAAATGTTAAGCAAGTTTGAGTTCAAATTTTAAAGCAGTTACAAATCATAATTTAAACTGCTTTCAAATTTCAAACCAGTTTCATATCATATTTCGAACCATTTATAAATTAGATTTCATACTTCTTTAAAATTTTAAACCTGCTTGGAATTCAATTTCAAACTCGTATAAAAATAGATTTCAAACCACTTTCACATTACAAGCTGACTTGAAATATGAAATTGAATGCATCTGATTTGATGTATTCATGAAATCTCAAACCAGTTTCAAATCAGGTTACAAAAAAACATTCAAATTTAAAGCGGGTTCGAAATCAAATTTCAAACCAGTTTCCTGTTAGATTTCGAACCAACTTTAAATCAGATTAAGCTTCAACCAAGTTTCAAACCAGCTTTTCCATATATTTCAAAAGTTGCAATTTAAATTTCGAACAACTTTTACGTTTTGTCCAACTACAAGTTAGATTTCGAAGCAGTTTGAATTGAGGTGTATCTATGTCTCACAAAGTAGACATGCTGCACACTAAACACTTGGTAAGCAAGTTTGAATTCAAATTTGAAAGCAGTTAAAAAACATAATTTAAACTGCTTTCATATTTCAAACCATTTATAAATTAGATTTCATACTTTTTTTTAAATGTTAAACCTGCTTGGAATTCAATTTCAAACTCGTTTCAAAATTAGATTTCAAACCACTTTCACATTACAAGCTGACTTGAAATATGAAATTGAATGCATCTGATTTGATGCATTCATGAAACCTCAAAACAGTTTCAAATCAGGTTTCAAAAAAACGTTAAAATTTCAAGCGGGTTCGAAATCAAATTTCAAACCAGTTTCCTGTTAGATTTCGAACCAACTTTAAATCAGATTAAGCTTCAACCAAGTTTCAAACCTCCTTTTCCATATATTTAAAAAGTTGCAATTTAAATTTCGAACTACTTTTACGTTTTGTCCAACTACAAGTTAGTTTTCGAAGCTTTTATTTAAAACTAGTTTGAATTGAGGTGTATCTATGTCTCACAAAGTAGACATGCTGCACACTAAACACTTGTTGCATACTAGTCACATACTTTTTCTTAGACTCAAGGGGTTGCAAGTTTCAATTTCATAGTACATTTTTGTAGCGCAAACCATAAAAAAGCTGAAGAAAGTTTGAAGTTGTCTTCAAAGGAAACCCATTTAAATGCTACATGACACATTGGCATTCTATGGAACTGTTTTCTGCAGTTGTTTGGCGAAGGGCTTTTATTATCCCATCACTACAATGCCCTTGTGTATAAAGAACTTGAACGGCCTCCTTAAAGCCCAGACCTGACACAATACTGCTAGACACAATTTCACAATTGCTGGTTCATTTCACTGACGCCCTCTTGTTTCCAAGAATCTGAGCATGCACACAAAACTACTAATCAAACCACTCCCTTTATGCAAATCAGCCCCTTGTTAACCCCAATCAAAGAGGTCGCTGGATGCTGCTTTCAACATCCCTCAATGCAGCATCTCCCGCCACTGCTGTAGCCTCATGGGTAATTACAAAGCTACCCGGCCAGTCTGTCTGACAGCGTTGTGCCGCCATGCTCATGACCCCGGCATGACCTTTGAGAGTGTAGGTAATCACCTGTGTGTCCTGAGCTTAGATCTCTATTAGCGCAGAAGCACAGTTCATCTCCACAGAGAAGGGCGAACACACCCCACATTCATCTGCTCGCGGTGGGGTCAGCTCACCTACGAGAGTGAGACTTGCCTGCCTGGTTAGCACATGGATCAGTGAATTGTGGGATTGCATTGCAGCTTGATGTGGCATGATGGATGCCGTCATGCTGACTAACAAGTCTTTGAATATGTTTTTTTTTACACCGTGTATGCTATACTGTACATAGTTGAAAATTAAGCTTTAGCAGTTATATACACAACTTAATATTTTAATAATCTGAACACATAGAAAAAAGTCCAGCTGTCTTTACAAAATTTTGGTATTTTTATAATAATAAAAACAATAATTATTGTTAATGAAAATTGTAAAAAGAAAATAAATATATTGTTTGATTCACTACATATGTATAATAGTAGCAATAATTACAATAATATTTATTATTATATTAAAATGTATTATTGTTCATGTTTTCATCTTTTATTCTATTTTATTCAATTTTAGAATTTGTAATATTGGTTCCGTTCAGCACTGTGACGCCTTTACAACAATTTATTATTAGTATAATTTTTACTACTACTGTATTGTTATTGTTGTTGTTTCTGTAGGCCTCCCACATCTTCATCTCTTTTTCCGTCCTCTATTTAATGTCACCCCATATTTCTACACTAAATGCTTATCCGTCTGTTCTGGCCAAGAAAGCGAGTGATTGCTACAGTAGGAAAATAGTGTGGGAAAACAGCCAACAAACGATTTTGCTTCCCGTTATAGACGTGATCTAATTAGAAACATAATAAGATCACATGATCTTAGCCGTCCAGATGTATAAATTCATGCAAAGCTCAGACACTTTGACAAGGGGCACGTCAGCTGTCCGCATTGGTATGCAGAATTGCTGCCCCAGCCTAATGTATTCATGGACATAATCCCTCTATTGGTCCAGCTGCATGCATATGCATGTTTTGTTTGGACCTTGTGTCCAAGAGGGCAGCTAATATGCTTCAAATGAAGAGCAGCACTCCATCAGAGCAGATTAACATCAGGTGCAAAATATAGTCATGTGGTTCCTCTGTCTGGGGCCAAACCAGGATAAGCTAAAGTTTATGTTTGATATCGATCTGTACCTGTTCATCTTACTGTCTCTTCGGTCAAAAGAACCTAAACCCCAGATTTGGGTCCCAGAACTCTTGCCACCTTGTCAGAAGAAGAACGACACAAAGCCCATTGGTGGACGGAAGCTTCTGTTCAGGAGTTTTGCTCCTATTGTTGAAGTGTGAGATAGAAATGCGAAAGTCTTTACGGGTAGAGACACGTTTGATAGAGTTGCGGGACGTCTCTGAATGTAAGCTGAAGGACAACCATTGTCTCTGGGCGACCTCAATTTGGTACTGTATAGTCCTTTTCGCCACACTGTCTGCAGCCACAAAGCCACCATTCTCCTCCTCTTGCTCTCAAGAAAGAGGGATTAGTCAAATAACGCAACTGCGTGTCCAGATTTCTAACTATCAGACCACATTACAGAGGGAAGAATGAGTCCAGGGGAATGGGGCGGGAAGATGTTTCGAAGAACTTCTCTTTTTATTTCCCTTTTCCACATCTCTGAGCAGTAATAAGTCGGGTCGGATGGATAGAAAACGATGGAGGCCCATTAGGAATGTGGGGTATTTTTGGGACAAGGGTGGACCGGGGGGAGGGACTGGTCCAAACGCAGCTGCATTTCCTGTTTATTCTTGAACATGTCTGAGGCACTCCATGAAGAACAGGAGTTGCATTCTTCTTTCTTTTTTTTTTCTTTCTTTCTCTCCCTCTCTCTAGCTCTACTTAGCCACCCATTTGGGCTCCAATACGTGTCACCCCGACGTTTTTTTACTTTGCCCTGCTTCTAGGATTTGACTGAGGTCTTTGTAAGTGACGGGCCAGTTTTCAATGTAGACGCCCCTTTCATTGCTAATTCTGAGGGTGCAACCCACCTCAGCTGACAAGAGGGGGCTGTCAAATCCCACCAAAACGTCTCATTTTCAGCCTGTCCAGCTTTTGGTGTTCTTAAAGTTCTTAAAGCCAAGAGACATTCCCGTTCTACTATTCCTCCTTAATTCACTTAGAAATCCGTCACATTACATAAGTAAAACAGGTTGTTGAGGCTGTTGCCTCTTGATGCAAGTTTATAGAACTTACTCTTCCTGCTGTTCAGTAAACCACCTGTCTGGGTGATACTGAACAGTGATGTTTCATTTGCCTCCATCAGTGCTATAGAGGTCAGAATCTTGCATTTTACTATCATCACGGTCTCGAGTTTAAGACATGAGAGATGGCCTTTCTGCTCCTATCTCAGTTTCTTTCATCGAGTCGACTCTTTAGTCTATCAGGTGCTGTTCTCTCAGCTCTTTGAGCATGTCAGAGGCTCGAATGTGCCCTTAAATGACCCTCATTGTCCTCAGACGGGAGACACAGAGCGGGGACTTGAGCTGACCTGCCTTTTTCTATTGTAAGACGTCTGAAATATCCAGAGAACCAAAGCAACAAACGCTGGGTGTCACTCAATGTTGCTCAAACTTTTCCATTAGCAACTTTGTGAAAGTCACACTATTCAAACGCAGGCTTTAGAAATGATGCCCAATGTGCTGAATGACCTTCTGGAGTCACTCATAGAAATCTGTAAACAGACCCATTGTGAAGGAGGTATGAACTTTAAGAGCCCTGGAGTTATATACCACTCAAAAATATATTATTAACTCTCTTAAGAGTCCCTTGATATTGAATAGATTGAAATCAGTTTGTCCTTTTTCTTCTCTTCTGAATAAAACCTTTCCTGAGTTCGCTTTCCTTCAATCAGCGTAATAATTCTCTATGATTGATACATCTAGTCATGTTTCAAAAGACCAATACAAGCGTCACAAATTATTATTATTTTTTTCACAATAATAGCATCATTTGAAAACAGACCAAACACTGTGATGAATCGGTAAAAGAGCACTTCTCCTTGCTTAACTTCACCTCTCTGTCATTCTGTCCTCGCCGAGTTTCAGATATAATGAAGACGGAAGATGAAACAAGAAGACAATTATTTTTGCGCGTAGATTAAAGCGCCATCCATCATGCTTAATAGCCTCTTTAAGATCGGCCCACATTCAAACTCGTGCTGTTTATTCTTCAAGGTTACATTTGCTTTTGTTGGCCGTCTTGTCGTAGGGGAATAAACTGCGACCAGGTGGAATTGAGGAGCGCATCAGAAGCAGCGCAAGGACCACTAACCGAGTCCTCCAGTGGACTGGGAACGTGCTACTCCGCTCCTAATGTATTCATTACCGAGAGGTGACTCACGCCGTGAATCGTGTTGGCAGCTCACAGGTGTTCGTCTCTTTCATTTCTTCTGCTCCCGTTCTTGTTTTCCGCCTTGCTCATATTGCACGAGCGCACACGCAGGCACAAGCGCACATGCCCGCAGACGCATACAGCTGGTTCGTTGTTGTCGCAGGTCTGAAAAACAAAGCTTCAGCAGATGGTTGTTTTAGTGCCAGAGCAAAGAGGATCTACAGTTCCGTCACCATGGTCACACACACACACGTTTACCCGCACACACACTTTGTCTCTGTCTTGCCTGTCCCTTTTTTTCTTTCTCTCTGTGTCTCTGTAATGTTTATCAAGAATATGATCCGCTCTGAAAGTGTGTTACTGTCCTGCATTCTGATTGAAAGGTTTTTCACACACACCTACACCTTGCCTAGTTATTTAAATGAGGACACATATAGACATCTGTTGTTTTTTTCTAATGTAACAATTAGTTCTTGTCCGTGAATTTTATTGGTCTACCAGCATTCTAAGAGGGCTGGTATTTGGTTGATAAGCACTTGGGATGTTTCACTTAGCTTGGTGACGTGGAAAGCTTGACACTTTGCCTTTTATTAAAAGTGTTATAGAAAAAAAATATTCAAGAGAAACTCCTCACTTGTTCTGTTTTTAGGCAAGTAAATGTATGCAAATGTATACATTTTTAATTTTCTGTTTATACACTCTTATGCTTATTAGGTGTTTTCTGTTTGTTTTGTCCACTTCTGGCATATTATTGCTAGTAAAAATTATATATATATATATATATATATATATATACACAAACTTTTATTTTGGATGCGATTAATCATGATGATTAATTTATTTGGCAGCACAAGCACAAATTTTTTATTAAAATACTAAAAATTTAATATTTATTTAGAATTATTTTATTTTATAATTAATACTATAAATAAAATATTTATTTAGAATTATTTCATTTTACATTTTATTTCTTACTACCTTTACTTTTTTAATCAGCTATATTGTCACCTGTCCTAATAATAATTTATTAGATGCACATTGAGGTGTTATCATAAGGACATGAACTTTACATTTTCATGTCCCTGAACATGACGTGGAACAATGCTATCTGTGAGTGGTTGCTTACCATGTCGATCAGACAGCCTCTTGGCTGGTCCTTGGCCAATGAAACTGCTATGGAGCCCAGACAGTCAGTCTGAAGGCCTGGCTGCTCAAGACTGCACGTTCATTAAAAGTTGTTTTGTGATTTACACCTTTTTATCCTGAAACTGTAAACTTGAAATGGAAAGTGAAAGTAAAAAAAGTGTGTGTTCACATTCTAGTGTGTGTATGTGTACATGGTATTTATCACATTATGGGGACCAAATGTCCTCACAAAGATGGTAATAACAGTACATTGGTAATACAAATTAATACTTTAAAATTGTAGGGACGTTTTTAGGTCCCCATGAGGAAACAATAATTTTTTTTTAAATCTAAAAGTTTCCTTTGAGGTGTAGGGTTGATGTAGGGTGACAGAAAATACACACAAATGACAGTTTGCATAGTAAAAAACCCCATTACGCTTAAAACACAATTGTGCGTGTGTGTGACTGTGCAAGAAATGGATATATCATAGAGTGGGCCTGTCAGTGTAACAGGTGTGATCGGTTTGACCCCTTAACAGTCCAATCATAAAGTGCAAAGCTGATTTTAGGTCCTACTGTACCTTCTTTGCAAGGGCACTTAGTGAACTCAATGTTGTCAAAAACTGACTGAAACAGAGGCATTATGATCTGAAGAATCTGAACCGTATTTCATTTGTTTTACATTTGAACCTAAGTAACTTATGTGCTCATGTTTAAATTCTATTACCTAATTACAAGTTCTATAAAAAACACAGGATATCCAAAAGCATGCTTATCATAAACTAATTTCAACCAATTTTATTGCTATAAAATAATCCAAAACATGTTGAAAAGTAAATTCGCTCAACAAACTGTGCCAATAATCTGTTGTGATGCTCCCATATTTCCATGTCACGGTGGCAGCTCGTCGCCATGGCAGCAGAGGAAGTGGATGCTTCGCTGCGGTCATTTGGCTTGAAAATTTGATCTCCACACCAAGATGACAGTGAAGATGTCACAAATCAAATTACGCTCATTGTCGAGCCGAGCCTGCGAACAGGACAGCCGTGCACATGCACAAACACGATGTACGGATAAACATTTCTTGAATGCTCATTACAATTTTTACCTATCATACCTATCACCAAAATCATCAGTCAAATGAATATTGAATGGGGAATTCATAACATTAGGTCATAGGACTTTTTCGGGATATTTCGGGTAATATCTGGATGTTCATGTTAAATGGTCAGATTACAATTTTCTGTTTTAAGTATACACAATGGGCTACAATGTGGACCAGACTTAGCAGCAATTGTCTAAAGTCTAGCAATGTGAGACCCAGAGGAGCCCACCTATGTTGAAAGGCTGAGATTCCCACAGGAACTCATAAAAGCCTGTTTAACTCACTTAACACATCAGATAATGTATTATAATAGTCTTTTTTACGTCCATCGATGCCGTTTTTTAAAGCCCCTTAAGATTTCGGCACCCAGAGCGCAAAGTAACTGCACGAACCCGCGACCGCTGGACACGTAGCCAATTGACTCCAGCGGTTCTCGCCGCTTGGGGACCGGAGCTGCTGTCTCCGTGGTAACGGTGTGGCACTGAGGAGATCGAAGGCTGAAGTTCAGCTGTATTGATCTCGTGCTGTTCCCTCTGTGCGCAGTCACTCTGAAAAATGGAGAATGAGAGACGGAAAGTGAAAATGACTGAATGGTGGAGTCCTCAATTCGTTTCCCGTGGTTTTCCGACACTCAGAGACACACACACACATACGTGGGGCGGGAATCTAAGGTGTGGAGGCTGACAGGAACTGAACACTAGCTATATGTAGTTTGAAAACTCTTAAATCATCTGATAATTACATTTTTTGTTGTATATTATAAGAGCCGGGTAGATTACTTCCAAATTGTAATGACAAAAATTGTAGTTAGTTACAAACCCCATGACATTTTAGGTCTTGTAATCTGCCTGTTTTTTACTTATTACTTATATTTGCATCTCATTTATCAGATTGATTTACATAGGATAATCCTGTATATTCTATTCATTGTTATTAACAACATGAAGTGCATTAAACATTACATTAAGTTAAGGTTTTCCAAACTGGGAGTTAAGTGGAAAGCTAAGCATGAATTAAATCATAAAAAAAGTTAAATTAAAATAAATCATTTAAAAGTCAAATCAAAATAAAACGTATTCGAAAAGATATGTTGAATTTACCTGCATGTCATGTGACCATAACCAGTGCCAGAGAACCATGAACATGAGCAAATGTGATACTTTATTATTAAAATATTTCTTTTAAAATCTCAGAGGTACCTGAAGTATTATATAGTTCAAAGACAATCAGATGACAAAAGGTTTGTGAATTTGTGCTTTTTTACATGCCTTTCAAATACATAGAAATACATGGTTGAAAAATTCTATATTATCAGTGATAAATCAAATAAATTGTTCATCAGTAGCTGATAGGGTTGGGTCGATAGACGATGCCATCAACCATCAACTAAACAACCCCCATCCCCCAACAACCGCTGCCTACGTCGACGATGTCATCGTCCATTGCGATGTTTCACATTAGACATCGTACGATGCCAAATTGGCCGACATCGCCCAACCCTAGTAGTTGATGCAACGTTGAAACACTTCTTAAACCTGAAATGATGTTTCTTGACCAAAATATGATATATGAGCAGGTTTGTTTTAGAAAGGAAATGTAAAAGATGAATTGAATCTAATAACAAGTGTACTTGTGTAATCAGCACAATCTGAGAATGATCTACAGAGCAAATCTGACTGTCTGTGGGAAGGATTCACATCGCCAGTGTGCTTATTTGTTTAAACGTTTACAAAACATTTTATTTCCAGGTTTAAATTAGATTTTTGTTGTGATTCGGTGCTCTCGATAAATCAATGAAATCTTTGTTGAAGGCATCATGTTCCGCTACACAATTTGATTAACAGGTTAAAGTTCTCTCTGTTTCTCCATCTATCATGTTCCTTTTCTCAATCCCCTCCACCCCCGTCTCTTTCGCTTTGCTTTCTTCTCCGTCTTCTGTTAGTATCCCCACAATGGGCTCATACTGTATATGGAGCCAATCTCCTGAGAAGAAAGCCTCCCACACTTTTATACAAAACAGCTGTAATTGCATTGAGAGTCATCGTGAATGAAATGGATGAAACCTTGACCAGGTGTCGCCCCCTTCAAGAATCCAGTTGCCTGTGAGCGTGCGTGCGAGTTCACTATGGTTATCTGGAATACAGACCCAGACAAATTGACTCTATGCTTTTTGTAAAGTTAACAAATTAACATCTTCATCTGCGCTCTCGGCGGATTTTTTGCCTTCGGGGGAAATCGGTTATTGGTGTCTTTTGAGCTAGCACCAAAGAGCGGGTCATGCACACGGATGCCATAATCTTCTTCATGTTGCGAGGAATGTTCTTTCTCGTCTTTTAAAACATTTTATGACTTACTACTTTTCACTGGCCGATTGAATCATGACTAGTTGTCTGTTCAAAGCACTGCAGAGGACTGTTAAAGACTTTTATGGGTTGTTAGTTAGTTTTGAGCCACTGATGGTGGAAGTGGAAGTGTCCGCTCTTTGAAGGCCAGAGACGGACAGTGGCGGCAGTTCCCCCCCCCCCTTCTCTGCTGGGCCGTGGAGAGAGACGCTCTCTCTGGGCCGCTGCTAATTGTGGAGAGTTCAGGAAGACCATCATTAGCACTCAAAGCCACACATGGCCACCAGATGTGTGGCTGGCCATAGAGACTGCCACGTTTTTCTCTCTCTCTTGCTCTGTCACTTTCTCTCGCTCTCACATGCCTCCCCCCTCATCTTCCAACTTAATAATCTGCCTTTTGTTTCCATGCAGGCTATTGTTCATTAAGATGGCCTCTGCCTTGTAAGAGAAGTCACTGGGTACTGAATAGCATTCTTTGTAACAAAGAGACGTGAGAGAAGGGTATAGGGTGGAGGGGGGCATCTAGGGGGATTTTGTGTGTCCCTCTGGTATTTTTATGGCTTGTTTGTGCAGTCTGAGAATTGGACATTGTTTTTTGCAAGAGAGAGAGAGAGAGAGAGAGACGCAATACCCTTACCTGTTTGTAGACCGTACAGTCACGCTAGACACTTTTGGGCCTTTAAAACTGAAGTCTGTTTGAACAAATTCATGATCAAGGGTGTGAGGTGTTTCAATTTTTTTAGGCAATCAGATATACAATTAGCACACTGCAAAAATGCTTTCTATGACTGGATTTTTTGTCTTATTTCTTATAAAACAAAACAAGCTAAAATTTTAGGGGTGTGAACCTACACTGGTCTCACGGTTCGGTTTGATTACGATTATTATGTCATCGATTCGGTTCAATACAATATCTCGATGCATTGACGATGCACTGCATACTCAATTTTCAATTTTAATTCACATGTAGTTAATTTTTTTTAATAAACACAAACAGTCAGATATATACAAAAAATTTTATTTTACCTTCTCAATGAAAACACACATCCTGAACAAATGTATATACATGAAATTATAATTTATAAACCAAAATAGCATTTAGAGGAGCAATGGGAGACACTGTCGGATTGCTCTCTTTATCAGTTATCAGCTTGTGATTTCTCAAGCCAAGACACTGCTGTTTGACTTTCAGACAGTGGCTCGCTGTGGTGCTGCGATGGAAGAATTTTGATATTCGGCGGATTTTGGCCAAAAGTTTAGATCAAGAACAACGCACTCTTACTTTAATTCAGCGTATGAGCGGCATAGCCTGCTTGCTGTGTGAAAGCTGGCGTCTGTTAACATGGGCGCCGAAAAAATACGCACTTGTTACGCCCTGCTTACCATGCAGTGTGAAACCCACGTGTGCCATTGTATTCTACTGCGACAAAGCGTGTATGTGGCAAATGACATCAGAAGCTTCAGTACGTTATAACCGGTTATGATCTATTACTGAACCGATACCGAATCGTCCTTGTCTGCATCGCGATGCATCGTAGAAACAATTAATTTTGACGCCACTATAAAATTTAGTAACTTTTTGCTCAGAACAAGCAAAATAATCTGCCAATGGGGTAAGCAAAATAATCTTGTTTTCTGTTTGAAAGAAGATAAGAAGATTTGCTGATTATTTTGCTAAGTTTTCTAAAAACAAGACAGTAATTTTTTCTTGTCTAGAAAATTCTTCTTGATTTCAGAATTTTTTGATATTTTGGCATTTTTTACAGTGAATAAAATAATGTTGTCATTAATAAAAAAAATGAATAAAAATTGTATATTAGTCTAGGTAAATACAAAAAATAAAACCGATAACTCTTGGCTAACTGCTAGCTGGTTAAGACACTGTCTTAACATGAAGGCTAGGTTTATGCAACTGGCCCCAGGTACTAAAATACATCAGATTGATTTGGACCAGTTTTACTATTTATTATTAATTCCTATTAATTATTTACTATTATTTCCTATTTCATTTCATTAATTATGTCAGTTTCATAATATTTGTAAATGTTTTTTTTAATTTGTCATTCAAGTTTGTGTTTTGTTTTTTCATTAGTTTTCTAGTTTTAGTTAATTTAGATTTTATTTAATATTTAATTTAATATTTTTATTTAATAGTTTTATAGAATTTAAAATGTAGTGACATATTTTAGGGATGCCAAAGTTAGCCTTATTTAATTTCTATATATCATATCATTTATTGTTTCATTTATTATATCAAATTATTTTCATTATTTTATTTATTCACATTTAATGCAGATAGGATTTTTTTATTTTTATTACACAATTTAGACTAAATTAAATAAAATAAAAATACCATATAGCAATGTTCTGGCAACCATTCACAACAACCTAGAATCATGTCGCTAAATGCAATCAAACTACATTTGCAATATTAAGCTGTGTATTATTTAAAAGTGTTGACCATGCTTTATGGTGGATATTTCACTCTGACGTGTGTCCATTCATGTAGATGTGTGTGTTTTGTGAGTGCTCATGGGCCTTTCATGTGAATGTATGTTTGTGTGCTCTTGTAATAGTTTCTATTTGTGTTTGTGTTAGTAATATTAGGACACGTTGATATATAATAAAGAAAACGGTCCATTCTTCTGAGGGTTCTGCTCCAATGTCGGAGTGGCAGCGGTTGCTATGGCGCTGTTTACAAACACTTCTCCCTCCCTTTAGCCTTTCTTCCCCTCAAGCGGAGGGGCTGGTGGGGAGGTGAGTACAATCGATTCACAATCGAACCGACATTACTCTGTTTGGAAGCTAATGCACTTTCGACTGAACTGGAAGAAAGAGGAGGGGAGAAGGAATGGGGGGGACGCACACAACAAAAACCAGTCGGAGAGTGTGTTACGGTGAGGAAAAGAAAGGGTTGTATTGAGGCGGAAAACATGTTCTCGGGGAAGAAATCAATTAAAACGAACCTTTAAATTACACCGCATGGCCGCGCCGTGTCTGTTAGGGGCCGGGGCACTGCTGTGGTCTGAGCGAGCGACGAGCCGCGAGGGCCCACAACCGCTGTGAAAAGTGCTGCAATAATGGCAGACTGGTGTGAGATGTCGAGTTGTGGCGGCGCCTCCGCACTAAACTCTCTTCTGTGTGGGGTTCGCTTGGTTTGCCGCCAAATCCTCATTGCGTATGGAAGACGGTCCAATTTCGGTTCAATTCAATTGTGTGCATAAGGAGTCTTTCACAATGGCCATTGTTACCAAGCAGATTAACAGAATTGTATGGAGGTGTCTTGCTCGCATACAAAACAGTCTCAATTGAATATTTATGTCGCAGAAAATGAGCCCTCCTGCACGCTGAAGTCATAGCTAAGAAGCCTGTTGGGAGATTTTGATGGGTAGTTGACTTAAAAATGACAATTCTGTCATCATTTTCTCATAATATTGTCCTACCAAACCCGTTTGACTGTTTGTTATTATTTGAACAATAAAGAAGAAGCTTTGACAGATGTTTACGCTTTTTTTCATGCATTGAAAGAACATGGTGGCTAGGGTCTGCCCAACCTATAAAAAATAATGAAAAAGCACAATGAAAGTCTAGTAAAAGTAAAGCGCTATGTAGCTTTTTAAATTAGTGCCATGCGGCGTAATTTAAAGGTTTGTTTTAATTTTCATTTGTCTGTGTAAACATACAAGAATTGACCAACAGAACCCTGGTTCATTTGAAATGACATCTATGTGAAAGATTATTTTATATATCTCATAATGACATTATTCAATTTCGCCAATGTTGCCGTACCTTTAAAATTTTAATTGCTTGAGCATAGGTAAATGATCCCAGAATTTTTATTGCAGGCGATGTATCACCTTAACATTTGAAAAGTCCTCTCGTGGAGTTGGAAGTAGAGGGTTCTTTCTCTGGAGGACTGGGATGGGCCTCCTTGCGGAGCTGCGCCATAGGCCCTTCCACTCTATCACAAAGACAGGCCTGTATACACAGTCAGGATGTGTTCTCAGTTATGTGTCCGTACCACAGTGTCTTGTTTGTACAAGGCTGGCCTCAATGTTGTGCTGTTCTACAAGGCCATGTGGCTAGACACAGCTGAGTGCCTCTCGAAGGAGCTGCATCAAAGGGCCCTATATTCAGAAACAGACAGGTTGAGCACGTTACCTGCGCGGAACGGCTGTTTAGAAACGGGAGGGCTGGATTAAATGAAACATATTCAGCACTCTCAGGTAATTACATCAGCATGTAAAAGTCTAATTAGTGATCTCCAGCGGGACACATCTACTGACACTAATTAAATATAGTCAATCCTGCATTCCCCTCAACCCTACCATTTACACACACCACACAGACAGGTGAGTGTATGTGTGTGCAGGGCTCAACAGTGAGGTTTTATTTGGATGGTCGATCAAAATTTATTTGCCCTCAAAAAAAAAGACGTTCTTTCAAAATTTGAAACTCATAGGTTGGCTTTCTTAAATAGTATGTGTATGTAAATATAACTACTACAATTCATATATATGTGAATGAATTGTAGTAGAAATGGTCATCTCTATTACAATGTATTACTAGCTGTTTGTTTTTATGTTGTGCATGTTAGTCGACCATATGATTTTGATTTGATGGGCAAAAGTTGTTCAAATGTTAATAAGCATTTTGTTCTCTTTTTTTTATCAAAGAAATTTTAATAAAAGATTATACTAAACTACTTAATTATTCTTTCTTTTGAAGAACTTTTCTCTTTTAATTAGGTTTTTTTCTTCTTTATGATACAAAAACAGGCTACTTTTGGCTTTGTGAAAATAAAAAAAATATCAAAATGATTTTTAATTCAGATAATTAAAAACATGCTCATCTTAAAAGCGATATACAAAAGAGTATTCAAAACATTGTGTCTATGAACTGCTTTTTATAGTAATTTTGAATAAATTTGCATATGCTGTCTAAAAATTTGCATCGTGACATAAATTCCTAGATGTACATCCGAAAGTCATTTGACTTTGCTCTAATTCATGTGACTGAAGAATACAATTGCATGAATATATATTTATCATAAATATCATCCTTCCAAAGCTTATCTTTTAACAAATCACATGAAACCAAACAAATATAAGTATGTCAGAAGAACTCTCTCTTGCAGCGTCCCGAGCCCCACTTATTAATAAATACTTCTGCCTCTGGTGTGTAAAAGCTGGTATTTAGGAAAGAGGGCAGGGAACAGATATAGATCGGATACAGCTCAATGTGTGTATTGTGTCTCCGTCTGTTTTAAGGTTCGACTATGGGCCTCCTGTGGCATTTTTCCGTCTTTCAGTCAGTGCCCTTTGACCCTGAAGTCCTTCTCTGATGACTGCGTTTGTGTGCGCGTCTGGTTTAAAATGACTTGTGCACGGGTACAGTACTAATTTACTACCCCACCGTTTGTGTCTCTTCTAATTAAGGCCAAGTCATGGCAGACTAGAGCTGGGCCCCATCATACGTCTGCTCCTTATTATGCATTGAGCCTCGCACTCTCTAACACACAAGTCACACACACAAACGGAGAGATTACCCTCAGGTCCAGTTTAATCGCTTTCTTCCTTCAAGTGCAGGATCGCGGGTGGAGCATGCTAATTCCGGCAGGGGGTCGCCAAGGTAGCGAGGGGCTGCAAGGGCGGGACAATGGCAGTGTGGAGGGCATTGATTTGAACCATACCTCTGCACATTCCTGCACAAAACACAATGAAGTGCATTATCCTGCTCGACTAACCCCCCTTCATCCCGACCCCTTTCCTCTTCTCTCTCCAACAAAGAGCCTTTCACCCGGTAATGTCTAAAGCTTCTCGTCCCACTTACTAACTGTTCTCACCTTAGACACACGTATGTCTATATGTTCAGGCCAACGTTGGCACAATGTTTTGTACTGTAGTACCCCAACCTTATTTTTTCCCAATGAAAGTTCACCCAAAATATAAGTTTAAATAATAAATGTTAAGCTATTAAACCCCATTTTGTGAATTAAAATGAAGCTGTCATAAAATATAAATATTAGATAAAAAAAAATTTATATATATATATTTCTTTCTTTTTTTTATTATATAATGAAATTACATTCAAAATAAAAGTTTTTGGTTACATAATATGTGTATATACAGTAGTGTGTATATTTATTATGTATATATAAATACAAACACATGCATGTATATAATTAAGAAAAATATGTTATGTTTATATATGAAATATATTTATATATGATCTAAAATCTAAAGAATATAAATGTACAGTATATACACGTAAATATATGTCCTGTATGTGAGTATTTATATATTCAAATAAATATAATTACCAAAACCAAAAACTTATTTTTGATGTGATTAATCACAAATAATCATTTGACAGCACTAACATAAACATAAACGTTAGACAAAAACTAAAATTTAACTTAAGAATTTACTCACCTTCATGTTCCAAACCTGTATGTCTTTTTCCTTTTGTTAGACATAAAAAGAGATGTTCTGAAAAATGTTCACGCTGCTCTTTTTGGTAAAAGTCATGCTCTAAAAAAAAAAAAAAAGTACAAAGCAAAACCATAAAAGCACCATGAAGGAAGTCCATATGACTTATGCACTATATTATAAGTTTTCTGAAGCCAAATGATCTCTTTTTATAAGGAACAGACAGAAATTTGAGTCTCTATGCATTGAAAATATCTATCATAGCTCTTAAATGGCATTTGCAATTTTGCTTGTTCGAACTTGCCCTGTTACTATTACTCGCATACAAGAGCAAAATGTCCTTGATGTCATAGATTTTTGTTACATCTATCGCTTTTTGGTGGGGGTTTTTTTGTCTGTACTGTCCTTTTAAGAATTAGGATCATTTTCTTACTCATCTTAAAGGTTGCAAAGTTGCATTTCCATTCCCTGTTGCAAACTAATTGACAGGGAATTTATCTTTGTATCTGTTTCTTAACAAATACAGATTATCCTTTAACTCGTGTGGCTGTGTGTTTGCATATCAGCAGGAGTGAGAGAGCAGAAAAACACTTAAACCACTTTATCGGACTCGTTCGCCATGTAAACAGCGCAGAGTAAACAGTGTCAGACTCGAGTGTCGAGTCCAAATCTATTCCAGAACCGCTCGGTTAATTAAAGCCATCCTTCCCCATGTACAAGCGAACAAATCAGCTGTCTTAATTATGATAATTAGCAGCAACATCCTTTCAGATTCCTGCACAAAAAAAACGGAGAAATTGAATCGCATGATGCCACTCGTTAACGAGGTCGTCAGTCAAGCAGCGCAGCTAATTACGACAGGAGGGAGATTTCTCTTCAGAGCAACGCAGTGATTTTTCACCAGCGAGTCAAGCAAGACGCTCACACACACAGCGCCGGGGTTCCCCAATGTTATCGCACACACACACAAACTCCTATATACGCTTGTCGCGTAACTTCCTGCATGCGAGACTGACTCTAGGGAGGTTCGCGTCCAAGACCGCTTTCTGTTTTCTAGTTATGTTCTCTAACCGGTTGACTGCGTGTCTGTGCAGCCTGTCGAGGTCAGTATAGATGCTTTAGCTCCTATTTAAAGGAGACAGTTGCAGCAGCCTCTGTCTGAGAGCGTACATCTGTATTTGAGAGGGTATTGTAGATGTGCACTTATGTAAGTGTGTTATCTGTGTGTGAGAGTGTGTGTAGAACAGGGCTGATTGAATTAGAGTAATTAGAGACAGCTCACAGTGTCAGTATTAATCACACTGCAGTCTCATTATGGGCCCTGCACATCATTCCTTTCATCTCGTAATGATCCTCAGTCACCAAGTCACACATATTAACCCACATCCCCCATTTCTCTTCTCTCTCTGTTTTTCTCATTCCATCTTACACACTTATATACATACATTCATATTTAAACATATATACATAAACATACCCCCCACACACACATAATTATATATGGTTCATTAAAATAAATTTAAGATACATTACTGTATATTTATTTATTTCATATGTACATATATATATATACTTTTTTTTTAACAATTATTTCATGTTTTAACACACTCACCTGAGAGAGAGAGAGAGAGAGAAAGAGCTATTGCATTAGATAACAATAGCAAGTTCAATTCATCAGTCTCTCTGACAGAAGGGTGGCAAACACAAAACCTTTGTTGAAAGTACTCGTATCACATCTAGGCTGAAGTTTGCCCATAGGGATAAAATAGCTCCATTTCGCAGGTCTTTTCTATGGCCTGATAATACCAAAACTTTAAAGCCTTAGGCTGTATGCAGCATCCCTGCAGTGAAGTATGGTGGATACTTCAGGGATCCTTCTCTGGGGCAGCAACTGGAAAACACATAAGGATGGAGAGGGAAAATAGATGGAGCTACGTCCAGATAAACCCTGGAGGAAAACGTGCTGAAATCCGGAAAAGCTCTGAGCCCTGGAAGATGATTCAGATTCCAACAAGACAAAGACCTGTAACATACTGCAGTAGTCAGAGAAACCAGAGAGGTTAATGTCTTAGAGTGGCTCGGTGAAATGAGCTTCTGTGAAATGACTTACATGCTGCTGTTTGAAAACTTTATGCTGGAAAAAAATGATTGACAAAGATTAAAATACATGATGACAGAGACTCAAAGACAATAACACCTGACATGACTGATGCCAAATGTGCTCCTAACTCTAAGGAAAAATACTTTTTTATTATTATTTACCATTATTATTTGCATTTATTTAGTGGAATACCACATGATTCACTTGGCTCTTTGTATTGAAATCTCTAGTAATTGCAGTGAGTTATCTGATGTTCATAGTAAATGTATGATGTCTAAAGTACTCTGCTTATGCACGCTAACCTGAATTCTGCTATGATTGTGTGTTGCAGTCTGTTCAGTGCAATCCCGCCACACATTCTCACACTCTATAGGAGGAATGAAGACAGGTGAAGCTGAAGACAGGTAAGAACCACAACCCCTGGTCCCTTTTTCATGTAAAAAACAAAACTGTTTAGACACATCTAATGCACAGGAAACCGGTGCTTGTTGAAACATGGGCAAATTGTATTACATCTCAGTTCTAAGTAAAAGTCCAGTTATACTATACATATGTTTTCTCTAGCATTGGTTTGACTTTATTTTTTCCCCATCATTTTGGTAACACATCTCACAGAGCTTCACACCACACCACATTTATTGATGTTACTTTAGATATACTTTTTCTAAATGTTGTTTGGTTTGAAGATACCACAGGACTGTTTTTAGTTTTTCCTGACTTTTTAAATGGCTGTTGGGTAAACAAACAATTGGTCACGTTTGCTGCCGTTTATTTATTCATTTATTTATTTATCAACAGTATTTGTTGACTGAATGTAACCTTTTTCGGTCCTTTTTTATGTTGAAATTAGGCTGTAAGTTTCATTGTGTCAACTTACCCCACAGAGTGTGACAAGACCCACTATAGTCACTAGTGGTCAATTTGTATTCAGTGAACCGTAAAGTGTGTTATTTCCTTGGCGATAAAAATGGATACATTCAAGATCTTTTTTGTAGCTGTGAACCGACTGTTACACACACACTGTATGAATGCAAGTAAAGAAAAAGCTGTTTTATTGCATTAATCATTTGCAAATTACAAATCAGTGGCCATATGATATATAACTTGAAGATCTAAAAGCAATCAAATATCTTTTAAAGTTAACATCTTTCTTATTTTATAACAAATTAATAAAATGCTACTTTTATAAACAAGAATAATCATTTAAAAAACCATCAACTTGAAGAAATGCTGAAATTAATATCCAATCTGAGCTCAAGGTGTCGCAGCTTTTATTTGTTTCTGCTCATTACAAGCTGAACTTGTGTTTACACAACAGCAAACGGAAATATCTCCATTTAAGAAGGAGAGCAAATCTCCAGTGTTCCCAATGTCATTATTCATCTTTTTCTTTTAATGAATCTGAAATAATTATTTGGTTTGAGGAGTGCAATCCCTAATAAGGTGTAGCAGAAAGAAAAAAAACAACAGGGGAAAAAGGAACCAGGGGAGAGGCGTCTTTTGAGTACAGCCACTGTGTTTGTGTTAACGAATGCAGGTTAGGTTAATGACGAGGAATAGACTTCAAACAGCGCGTGAGGTTGTCTGTCTCTGATGAGGGTCTTTTTGATGCTTTTTCTTAACCGCTTCTAAGGGTAAAGTCTTTGCCTTGGCTGCTCTAGTCTCTGTAGCACACAGTGTCACATACACGCTGAACTCTGATCAGGGCTTCAGGTCACCAAATCTGTTTTGGAAAACGATTGGAGATTTGAAAACGGCTCATCCAATCACTGACAGCCATCCTCACAGGCTAGAGAGAGAGATGCAGTGTGACATTGCGTGAAATCATTTAACAGGTCCCCCGAGGTTAACAATGTGGGCTGATTTGGACTTTTGAATAAGTTCATATTACTGTATCATTAGGGTGGTTATTAAAGTTATGTTTGGTTTTTTTTCTGTAGAGAGCGTGTGGTGTGTGAGTCTCAATAAAGTATCTGAACCTCTTTCATATCTTTCTATAGCTCAGTCTTTCACATCCTATCACCAGTCATTCTCGTTGTGTCCGTCTTATTTGATGTTGTAAGTGCATGTTGTCTAGCTGACTGGACTGACTTGGACTTTTTCCTTCCTTCCCTCTTTTCTGGTCTGCTTCTTTTGTGTACACCCCATTCTGTTCACTTCTCCTTCATTTCACTCTCTTTTTCATTTGTTCATTTTCTTTTGTTCTCTCAATCATTTCCTCCTCCTTTTTTCTCCCCCACAAGCTTTCTCTCACACTAATTGTGTTGTGAAACACCTTTGCTGTGTGTTCGGGGCCCGAGTCCATCAGGGCCAGTGTGTGTGTGTGTGAGTGAGCGTTTGATGTGTAGTGCTGTCCGCGCTGCTCTGTATGCTGGTGAGAAGGGGATCATTATGTGTGCTTGTATTCGAGTCGTTTTTATTTAAGACGCCAGACAATGGACTGGTGATTGAAGAAAACAGCAGGCTGACAATGAGTCTCTGTGTCTGATAATGCAGCACCATCCTGCCGGGCGGCTTTAGGAGGGCCCCGGCTCATTGTGGCTCTGAGGAGAAAGCGAGAGAGGGAGAGAGAACAAACCCGCTGCTTAGTAGGAGGAATATTTTGTCGTGGTATGTCATTATTTTGCAAATTTGTATTATCTCATCATGTTGTCTTCATTGTAATTGCGGCTAATTAGAGGGCTAGTTAGAGGCCGGGCTTTGAGGCTAGCTTTAGCGTGAAAGAAGCCCGCCGATTAGCACTCTCTACCAGAGGAAGCACAGAAAGGGGAGATTAATCTGGTTACCTTGACGACACTCGCTTCCATCTGCGAGGAACAATGCGGTTTTGTTTCTTTGGATCAGTTCGGATCAACACAACGTGGTGCTCTCGCTTTAACAATGCCCAATTCTGTCTAACCTTCTCTGCCGCCCTCCTGTTTCGGGCCCCCCTGCCACCTCTACTCCTTCTTCTCCAAATCTTCATCCCCTCACCTCTTCATTCCTCGGTTTTCTCGCTTCTTGACGTCTTGGTGATCTTTCAGACAGTCTTTGAAGTGTGCATAGTAGAGTTTAGGCCATTGTGGTTGTATTTACCTAATTCACATGAAAGAATAATCATCCAACTACTCAAGTACTTGACAAATATATCATCCAGAAATTTGACAGGTAAATCATTCAACTGTGTAAGATCTTGAAAGGTAAATAATTTAACTACTCAGCAGTTGCAGCCGTTCACATACTGGAATAGTAAATCCTCCGATTAATCGAGAACTCAACAGATAAATCATTCAATTTCTTAATAGACTGTGTCTGTTTGACACTTAAACAGTTAAATCAAGTACTCAGGATCAAGTACTCAAGTCACTCGACTACTTGACAGAAAAATCAACTGAATACTTGACAGCTAAATCATCTGAGTACCTGTAAACTCAACAAATATAAATCATCCAAAGACTCGACAGACAAATAATCTGACCACTCGGCCAGTAAATCATCTGAATTCCCGATCACTCAACCGATGTGGTCACTCATGTCTAGTCAAGTACATGTCAGATATCATCCAACTATTTGAGTACATGACAGTTAAATCATGAACTCAACCAATAAGTCATCCAACTACTTGCTAACTTGACAGATAAATCATTTGAGTACTTATTAACTTAACAAATATAAATCATCCAAATAAACAATAAACAAATAATCCAACCATTTGAGAAATAACTAATTTTATTAGTTGATCACTCACCAGATAAACCGTCTGACTAGTCAAGTACGTGCCAGACATAATCCAACTAGTTGAGTACATGAGTACCACAAACTCAACCAATATTTCATCCGACTACTTTCTGACTTGACAGATAAGTCATTTAAGTACTTGTAAACACAACAAATATAAATCATCCAAATACTCGACAGACCAGTTGTAATATGGCCAGTAATCAAACCATTTGACAGGTAACTCATTTTATTACTTAGTCACTCAGCAGATAAACCATCTGACTACTCAAGAACTTGACAGATAAATAGTATATTATTGATCAACAGAAAAGTCATCGAATGCCTTGAGTATTCAACAGAGAAAGCATCTGATGACTTTGATTCTCGACAATTGCTCGTGTACATGGTGTACATGTGACCTGTTTTTGAGTACTCCGGTACTCGTGTCTATCCCTGGTGTGTGTTGATTGAAAGGCAGGAGAATGGGGTTGCATGTTGTGGCAGGCAGAGGTTACCAGAGGTTGTGACCTTGTCACACCAAGCCTGAAGATTTGTCCTCTCATCCCTCTCTGGGCTGAAAAGCACTTAATGAAATAATACACTCGCCTGACTGTAGACACCGCTCACATGGCTAACACCAACCACAGAGACATAGAGCTTGCACAGTGGAAGAAAAAAGTCTGTTAAAAGTAATGAACAAAAGTATTTTGTTTCTTTGTGGTGAGGGGAAAGAGAGAGAAGGAAAAATGGAGGAAATCACCCTTGCAGATCACATGTAAGTGTTCATTGTGATGAGCAGTTAGAGTTGGAGCACAAAACGCTGTCTCTCCATCTGGTGTTCACTTTGCACTCTGAACAGAAAGAGAGAGAGAGAGACACAATTGAAAGAATGCCAGTGACATCTGCTCCCATGGGCGCCACAATGGAGATCCATAGAGATCATACTCACACAGCCCTCACTTACAAAGACACCACTGTACGTGTGTGTGTGTTCACAATCCATGTGATCTGGGACTCTACAGCATCTTGACAAAGCCATGCCCATTGTGCCATCCAAAGATGAAACTCTCAAACTTCTGTTCTGTATTATAATTTAGAGAAATGTAGTGAAATGCATTTATTTATTTGTGTTTGGAAATTGTTGACAGTCTGTTGGTCTGACAACTTTATGCCATTGTTAAATATATAACATGTGTTCCCAAGCGAGTTAAGTAAGACATGATGTACAAGCAGCCTGTCGGTACTGCAAAAATAAACAGACAGAGTGATCAGGTTCCTTATTTGCAGATTATGAGCGGCTGACTGTTTTACTTACTCTATCAATACATATATATATATATATATTAGGGCTGTCAAAAATAACGCGTTAACGACGTTAATTATTTTTTGTCGTTAATTACGTAAATTTTTTTAACGCATTTCACGCATGCGCAGTGCGACGAATTATTTGTCTGGAAAGTGGGACAATAACCTCGGAGTA
>JAUMHQ010000051.1:7752192-7832274 GCA_032361165.1 Enteromius paludinosus | reverse complement strand
TACCTAAGCTACATACCTTCTATGTACATATCAGAGAACAATTTAAAATATTCTCTCAGTGCATTCTATGGCACCTTTAAACATTTAGAAGTCTTATAGGTTCAGTAGCACTATCTCCCTTTTAACTTAAAAGGTCAAAGGTCATTTTCAACCAAAGTAACACTGTTCATGGAGACTTTGGTCTAACATGACTGTGTGTTGTTAGGAAGACTAAATGAATGAGAAGATGAACAGAGGGAGGTAGAGATGAAGGGATGAGAGAACGGATGGATGGGTTCTAGGGGGCATTATCGTCCGTCATTATTTGAGCTCCTGCAGCGCTCCATCGCGGCTCTAATGGCATGAAAACACTTGGTGTTTCTTTCCTCTCCTCTCTCTCCCTTTCATTCACACTATTCCTTCCCAAGCCTGGCACCGCAGAGCAGTTTAGTCAGTTAGAGCTTGTTTCAGCCTTGTTAGCAAAGTGAAACACAACAACTGCCTGTGTGTACCTGTAATCCAGTAGACTAGTTCTTGACTGTCGGCTCTCGGTTGGAGTGGAGGGATGTCTTCGTTGTAATGCATTGTTTTGTAGTGCCTGAGTCATGTGGGGTTGGTACGTCTCTTTGAAAGTGAAATGAAGCGTAATTTTGCCCTCCAGGTTGTGAATATACTTCTCCTACTGAGAGCTTCAAAAGGCACGCATCTCACTGGACTGTTGGAGAAAGCAAATGTTCGCCTGTGTTAATATTCATGTCTGCCCTGTACGTTTATGTGGTTATGTATCAGGAATAGGACAATACAAAAGAGCGTGTCAGCAAGTGTCATTGACCGACCCCTCAACCCCTAACACTGAACATATCAAAAAGGGAATAAAATTGTATCATGAAATTAAGGTCAATTTATTTGGAAAACATATCTATTACAGTAATGAGAATGAAGTAGAAGTCAATTCAATACAAGAGCAAATTCTTAATAATATTTAATGCCAGTAGTCAGATCCTGTATAGTTTTTGCAATAAAGAAATCTGAATAGGCAGCTAGTTGTTGACTCCTTGGCTTAATTATTGGAGACGTTGAGCACACCGTTTTTTTCACTCCTAAAGGGTCAATTATTTTGATTATCGTTCTCATATCTCTTGAGAAACAACATATCCTCTTCGAACAGCGCGCAGATGTAACCGTCGATATCCTTGGAGTCGACCACTGGTTGCCATTTCAGATTGCACAAAAGAGACAATTTCCTGAATGTCTGCCTGTGTTTTTCTCCTGAATAAATTCAGTTTCCTACATAACCGCTGCAGTGTCCTAATTATAACTCGGTGCTGATGTGCCAAAAGACCAAGGCTTTCTTTATTCCTTAATCCTGTCCAAAAGTAGATTAAAATAAACGTACACATTCTCACATAGAAGCTAACAGAACAATGTTCTGGAAATATATTTTTCTCCTGAAATGCTAATTTTAAAACTTCTTGATTCTAAATAACATATTCAATTTTGTTTAACATGGCACTAAAACGCAGTCGTCGTTCCTACATCTCAGGTTAAGACTTTTGGTCTGTGTGAATGTGTTTGTGTGTGTGTTGCAGAAAGCTGTGCCAATTGGTGGGCTGGTCACTCATGAGTACATACTGGCATTATAGATTGCTTAAAACAGAGGGAAAAAACAGTCATTATAACAACAGAGCACCTTACAGACCTGAATGTAAAACTCTGAGAAAAGCTGTTGTTGTGCTTTCTGTGATATGTTGATATTTACCATCGCCAGATGACTGAAAGCAGTAGAGACAGACAGACAGAGATTTTCTGTGTGTGTGCGTAAACTAAAGGCTGGCTTCTGCTGAGGAGGGGAGATAAGGACTCTATCTTAATGGCTTCTCTCGTCTGCCACTCAGCCATCAGACAGAGATTTCCTCTCCCTCAGTCCAGATAAACACACTTCACAACCTTGTCACACGTCTTGCACAAGCCAAAGAGAGAAAGAAAGGAAGTGAATGAAATGCGCAACTGTAGAGATCTATAAATGGAATAGTTTACCTAAAAAAGAATATTCCATCATAATTTGCTTCCTAATGTCACGTATGACTTTCTTTTATTTCTGTAGAACATAAAAGGAGAAATGTGTAGGAATGTGCTGCCCACTCTTTTCCATACAATGAAAATGAGGTACTAGAGTTTTCAAGCTTCAAAAGAACCAAAAAAAATAAAAATAAAAAATCATATTAACAAGCCAAACAGTTGTGAATTTCAAAGATTTTGTTGTTTTATTGTAGGTTTTTTGCTGATTTCATTATACTGGATGAACCCCCCCAAAAAATTAGTTCAGAGCTCAGAGAACATTTTTATAAAAACTGCAATAAAAACCCATGACATGAGGGTGAGCAAATAATGACAGAATGTTTATTTTGAGAATAAAAAATGCTTGATTTTGAATCCCATCATATTATTCTGGTTGGTTTCTGTAAATTATACAAATACTAATGGGCTTCAGGAAACTCAAGAACTTCCCTGATTTTGCCTCTTAGGGGGTCATAGCTGAACTTTAGCGGTGTGTGTGTTTGTGTGTAACAGTGTAAGGGAATTGTTTACTGGCTGTCTGTGTCAGACCCTCACTACTCGGGGCCTCTAATGCAGCACAGCTGTGAGGGGGCTTGGACACTACACATCTGCTGAAGGGACCTATTGTGTGTTTGCATATGTGTGCTGGATGCATGTATTTGTAGATAAACAGATAAAGACGGTACACACGTGCACGTTTGTTTCTGTACATTTTTGGCGTATTTGTTTTTTGCGTGCATGCAAATACCTGCGTGAACATATGTGTGCAGTGCAGTTCATTTCTTACATAAAAGCCGGCAGTCAGAAAAGTGAAGTTTGTAGATTTGTCGGAATTGAGCGAATCAGCCCATCTGGAGAGTTTGAACCTTGAAAGCACCTGCCTTCTCCATTCACGCTCTTGCTCTCTTAAAAAGCCATATTCATCAATAGCAGCTTTTAAAGTGGATGAAACTGTTCTTTATTCCTGTTTTGATGGATTTTCTGCTCTTCGTCTTTGTCTCACTGGCTGTTGTTGATGTTATTTCAACTCTTTTTTTTTTTTCATTTATTTCTCCATCACCTTGCAGCCTTGACTCAAAAGATCGTTAAAATGTTTAACTACAGATAATTGCTACCTGAGAGAAGCTAATTAATGTGCCGCTTGCTCTTGTGTGCATGCATGGATTTGAATGTATGTATGTGTGTACATTTTATTCACTGTATTCTCTCGCCTTTAAAACATCTCTACAATATCCTGTCTTCTGTCACCACTTTGTATTAGTGCTTTCTAAGGCAAGCACCGCTATTACTACTGTTCATACTTAGGGTTAGAGGTTTACAAGGGGGAGGGGCTATCAGAATCTGATAATAATGCCATATATATATAATGTAAATAGGGCATAATTTGTGATGCAGTTATGTTCTGTGTGCATCCCCCCCATTTTTTTTAGACATGTGTAATATAATACATGGCCTATATACACGCATGGAGAAAAAAAGGAAAATAAAAACACTGTTTTTTGTATTTATCAGTGCTATACAAGTCTACAGTCCTAGCAGAGGTCAAGCCGGGTCAGTGTGTGTCTTGAACATTGTCATGCTGCTAACAATTTCCTCAGTGATCAACAGGAAAATGCACAAATAATGTTACCACAAAGCTCTAACTACATTATTACGGTTTGTGCTGGAGAAGTCAGGGCACAGTGCTATTCTGAGTTCACTAACTTACTCGATAAATTAGATTACATACCAAACATTATATGATTTGTTTTCATTCTTAGGGTAAATTAAATGCCTACAAAGACATTGTTCGTTGTAAATATTACCCCAACTGCAGTGGGACATATAGGAAATATATGCTTGTGTGTGCAAGCTCACACACGGACACTAAATGTGCCTGCAGTATGTTCAGAAAGTGGACAGCAAGTGTATGTATGTGTGAGGAGGCTGAGAAAGACTGACACTGTGTTTAAAGTTCAGTGTTAAAGTCTTGCTGCTGTATTTCAATCTGTCAGACGTGCTTTCCTGCGTTTAGAAGAATAGTTCTTTCTCTCTCTCTCTTTCTGTCTTGCTATTCTCCCCCCCTTCACTCCTTTTCTGTAATAAAGAGTGACAGGGGCCGTGTGTTAGTTACACTATGAAAACACAAAGCATAGAGCTCGCTTGAAAACTCAGACGTGTTTGTTATGTGGTTGAGCTGCACATACTTGAGCCACTTTTTGATGAATTTCAGTCTAAAAGAGGTTTGCTGGCTCTTGCCTGCTCAACTCTCTCTCTCTCTCTCTCTCTCTCTCTCTATATATATATATATATATATAGAGAATGTGTTTGTTTATATTTTTATTCTATATTATGTTGTTTTTTTATGTTTGAGTAAGTAAGTGTTTTATGTGCGTGCACTTAGTTATACTTTTAAAACCAATCAAGTAATTTTGCCAGCCTTGTTTTCAGACATCTGGGGACATCCTAAAATGGAAAATGATTCATAAATTTGCCAAATGCACTTTTTTTTTCCTACAATTGAATGTTGCTTTTATGCTTAGGAATAGTCTGGGGTAATTAATATGTGCCAAGTGTGTGTGTGTGTGTGTGTGTGTTGGATCACAAGTGTGTGTGTTTGATCAGAAACACAACAGAGGGACACTGTGGCTGAAGGAAGGGGGCAGTGCTGCTGCATGTGTGTGTGTGTGTGTGTGTGCGCGAGTGTGAAGCTGCACTCCACGCTACACCATGTCATGCTCTGGCCCTTTAAGAGGCGATCTAGCAGCTTAGAGCCATAGAGAGGGGTGGAGAGAGAGAGGGAGGGAGGGAGAGAGAGTGAGAGAGAGAGAGAAAGAGAGAGAGGGGAGGGAGTGCGAGGTTCGGCGTGTGAGAGTGTGTGTGCAGCGGAGAGAAACAGAAACAGTCTTTGGTTTTGCGAGAGGTTAGAGGAGCACCAGGCAGCGTGTGCGTGTATGTGTGTGTGTGTTCTCGGAGGTCCCTGGGTGTCGGACGCGTATGTTGTCGTGGAAGGACTCCTGCATTTCAGACCCCTTGTTTCAGCATGCTTACTGAGCCTGAGCTTCCTCAGGAGTTTAACAGGTACGTTCACACACTCACGCACAAGACGCTCACTTTTCCAAGCCGTGCCGGGAGGAGGAGAGCGAGGGACAGGCAGATGAGCAGGAGAGAGTGTGTGCTTTATCTAGGAAACAGACTACTTTATTAGTTTGTTTGGCATGTTTGAGGCTGGTTGTGTGTGAATGTGTCTGCGGTTTAGAAACGAGAAGAAAGTTCAGTTTGACTGCGAGATGCGTGTTTTCTAGGCGCAGTCTGTGAGCATGGGACGCTGGGACTGTCTTCTCAGTCCCACTTTGAAACTAAGTTGTAAATGTCTGAAGTGTTTGGTCTAACAGGTTACAAGCTGTCAGTGTGTGTGTGTGCATGTGCATTTATCTACCGCCCTATATACACACACGTATATATCTATATATATATATATATATACATATGAGTGTGTGTGAGATGGTGTTTGATAAGGTTCGGTGATCTCCCGTCAGTCTTTCCCTGGCACAACCTCTCTTTTTTGCGCATGTTGCACTTCAGGGTAACGCGCTTGGCAACCAAAACACAGAGCATTTCACTTCTGTATGACTTTCTTGCTTCACAAAGCTTTTTTTTCACATTCGTCTGTGTTGTTTTAATCTTGTTTATGTTGTTTTGGTGTTTTATTGTGGCCAGATGTCTATATTGGCCTTCTGTTGTGGTGGTCCGAGGTGGGAAATGTTCTCACCTACTTTATTATGTCAACAAAAGTGGCTTTGCTGCCGAATAAAGAGGGTTTGACTTTAAAGCTCCATAGGGAAGATTACCCATAATACTAGATTTTAATGCAAGCTTCACCCCCGACACACATGCACACATTTTTTTATTGCATTAGAGCAGTGCACTGTTTTACCAGATGAAACTAATCTTTTGTTCAGCGATAAACTCTGGGGTTTTATCCCTGAATTAAGAACACATTTATACGTCAGGAAAATGTGTTTTTAATAAATCATCACACTCTCTCGGGAGGGAGGAACGAGGAGGGGGGCCGAAAAAGATAACAACAACTATGAGGAATTAAACATTTAAAGGATTACATAGGAAAGCAGAACGTATAGTGATAAATGCAGGGATTACAATGACTTAGAAGAAAAGGATGGTTAAACTCTACTTTCCAGTAATGCTGGCTGTCAGTGGTTAAAGAGCATGAAAGTAAGTGTGTGTGTGTGTGTGTGTGTGTTTGAGGACGGGAGCAAAAGCGCAGTGTTTGTCCGTGCAGGGCTGTGTGTGTGTGTGTGTTTGTCTCTTCTGTCCTGATGCTGAGTGTTATTGAAAAATCGTAAGTCTGCTTTTATTTTTAATTTGTGCATAGACAAACAGTGTTACTGACAAAAAATGAAATTATTATGTTTGATGATGATACAAAGTCATTTAGATTTGTTGTTTGTATGTTGACATCTTAGTGCACTCATCTTATGAACGCTTAAATAAAACTTTAAAATTTGCACACTGCAAAATGCAAAAGATTTGTATGAAAATGGATTTTTATCTTTTTTATTTATTAGGAACATTTACTATTTGTTGTAGTTTATTTTATGTTTATGTGCGTATATATGACATGTAAAAATTCAGAAGTGTGAAGTGTTTTTCAAATCAGTTGTACTACAAAACAGTAGTAGATAATTATACGCTTTGCTTAAAATATGTAAATCGTCATGCAAAATATTTTATAATTCCAAATAATATAATCATTCTAATTAATAGCAATCATGTAAATAATAATGAAATATTGTGTATTATTAGTATTGTTATTGTTTATTATTGGAGGGGTGATTTGGGCGAGTTTAACCTTATTGGTGGAGCACAGAGGAGATTCTATGGCCAAACTGTCACATTCCTCAAAGAGAGAGAGAGAGACAGCGAGCGAGTGAGGGAGGGGGAAAGGGGACTTTAACACTTCTCCATTTGTCTCCCTCCTTTAATGGATGGTTGTGTTACATCTCACTCTCTCTCCCGCTCTTTCTCTGACTGTCTGTCTCCGGGTCAGTCAATTCTTCCTGGTAAAGATACACAGAAAACACAGTGGGTTCATTCGCCACTAAGCATGTGTGATTGAACTAGCTGGTGAAAATGTGGCTGATGCACTACAATTTTTGATTCCTCTGCGTCAGAGAAAAAAGAGATTAAACCACCAGCCTGCCTTAACCTCCGTCGCTTTAACACATTACGTGCAAGCTGCTTTATAGCATACGCAAAGGTACTTAGATATAGAGACAAAATTGTCCCGTGAGATACTCTAATAAAATCATCATTTGGAGAACGTTTAGAGACCAAGCCATTTTGGAAATAGATAAATATATAAGAATGTGGTTTTTAATATGTATATTCTAAAAAATGCAAAGGGTTAAGGTCAGAGTTACGCTATGGTGTTTAAAATGAGCTTTATATAAACACAACTGAAGTTTGTGGTTGAGTGACTATATTAAGACAGTATTACGCTATATTGAAGGTACTAAATGACTGTTGTGGTGACCAGGTAGTCCTTTAAGAAAAACAGCTTAGTAAAGACAATAAATATTTAAATTTAGAAAGGGTTATACGGTTTAATATATATGGATATATAATATCTTGGCTTTGTAGAAAAACAATAGAAGTCAACGGAAAGTCTCCACAGTGATGAGTGTGTGTGTGTAGATTGAGTGCAAGAGCTAAATCTGACAAACATTCCCTTTGGGAATATTAAGGAATGTCCTCATTTGGGGGGCACAAAAAAGTATTTATATATATATTTTATTATAATTTTTTTTTTTTAATCGTAGTATTTTTCTTTTCAGTTAAGGTGCGTGTTTGTCTATAAAAGTTTTAATTGGCTTTATATAAAAACACTGGAAATCTGTGTTATGTCCTCATTTTGGTTTAAAGTGTGTGTGTGTGTGTGTTCTGTCTGATTGATGGAGGTTCTGGATCTTCTCTCTGGGTCATTCATTGCAGACTGGCTCCATTGTGTAGTCCGTGTTATGAGCTCTCGCAGCGGCTTGATAACCGTGTCTCCATGAAAAAAGGAGGGTCAGCAGAGAAGAATGCTGAAGTGTTTCCTCCTCCCCCTTCAGAAGTCTTCCCAGACCTCCCCTGTGCGATCAGCTGACCGTCGGGACGTCCGCTGAGGCTGAGGGGAACTGGGTCCCTTTTTAGGTCAAAGTCTTATTTATCAAGTCCGAGAGGATAATAAAACAAAACAGTATGACGACAAGTCAAGAGGTGACAGCCTAGACAATTATAGGAAGGATAATAAAAATCAATGGACTGCTTTTTTTTCTATCCAGTCCCTCAAGCTGTATAATAACGCCTCTGTACTTGCAGGTAAAGGAGGAGTCTGGGTGGAAGACTGTGTTGCATATGCCCGTTACGCCCAATTTGTTGTTGTACAGGCCTGTATGAATAGAGTAAATTATACCAGCACCCCTTTTCACAGCCGCCCGGGGCTTCTGGGAGCAAATCACGATGGATAAGCATTAGACAGGGCCATCATATTCACAGACACTCATACACACTAAAAGACGATAAGCAGAGGCTGAGAAAGTTTTCATAGAAGTTTCAAGAGTGTGTGTGTGTATTTGTGTAATATGTGAAATGTCACTAAAAACATGAGTCAGTCCAGAGAAATAAATAATTAGAGATGAGAGATGACAGGAAACTATGCAGACAGATGAAGTGATGACTAAAATACTGGCAACCCCCCTCTGTATGTATATGAGTGTGTGTGTGTGTGTGTTTTGATGCAGCAGTTGCCTTGGCGCTGTGGGCACGGCGTTCACTGGTGCCTTGTGTCCACCCAGCGGCAAACACACACCATTGCTTACGATGCGCTTGTGTGTGCGAGCGGGCTTGTTTTCGCTTTGCTCATATGACTTTTCCCTTCGTGTGTGTGTGACTTCACCTCCATGCCTAAACAGTAATGGCTGACAGTGACATTAGGCTCTGTGTTCTTGCCTTTTGTGGCGACGCTGGACAGGAAATTGGGGTGGCCCTGCAGCCCTCGCTTCAGAGGGAAAAACAGAGACGGCTTTGTGTTTTCTCTGAGTACGTGTGTGAATAATGTGTGTATTTAGAGACACGTACACTTGTGTGAAATTATTATTCACAGACTTTAATGGGGGGGGCTAACCATCAGCTATCTCAAAGACTGGGTAAACAAATCAGAAAAAGTTGTAAATCTATAATAGAGTACTAAATGATTTATTGAACCCGTTCTACTGTTTTCCGCTACTTTTTAGTGCTGCAGAGTCACTCAAATTTTTCGTATTGTAATAAAACATCTCCACTTCTTTTCTTCTTTATTTAAACGTGATCTGTAAACTATGTTTTGGTAAATTAACCCCCCCACATAAAAATCCAAGTGCCCTTACAGCAGCAGTGAACGCTGTGATGAGCGATTACGCTGTGAATGATGAAGAGCCCCTCACAAGTTTGCACTACGGATGAATTTACTTCAGCGGAGTCGCTCTCTCCGACTCTCTTCGCTTCCGCCACTCTGCCCGGATGCTCCATTCCCACAGAGAGAAAAATTGAGAGAGCTATAAATAGCTGTAAAGTAATATACTTAAAAGACTGTTCAAAACAGAGAGAGTCAAGCACAAATGCTTGATTGTGCAAAAGGGGAACGTCCTGACGGGACTATCTGCGCCTTTATCGTCCTGGGAGCAGAAGATAAAGAGTAGAGAGAGGGATGAGAACTTCTCCTAATGTCTGAGTGGATTGTGAGGTATTCTCAGTTTCCTACCGAAGGCATCGCTGTTGTTATCTGTGCTGAACGGGCTGATTGTCTGAACTTTTGGACACACTTTGTTTCATTCCCACAGTCTGATAACAAAAAAGAGCTGACCTACCTAATCAGATAATCATATTACACAGGAATTTACCTTCACAAGTGTAATGATGGTTTAATTTTTTTTTTTAAAGAGAGCATAATGCATCAGAAAAATAAATAAAAGATAAAAATGTCACCGCAAGTGAGCTATATCTGACAAAACCTTACTATATATATATATAATGCAAAGTTTTAGTCAAAGGCTACAGTGCTACATAAAATAAAGCTAATGAACATAATATAAAAACAACAAAAGTTGTGTATCTTGACTTTTTCAACCATCTGACTTTTTTATCGTAAGCATGCGGGAAACATCCACAAAGCATCATCGAGCAAGTTTTTCCGTGGGCCGTGCACATCCGAGTGTGTGCGTATGTGACACGTTTAGCCTCCAAATTATGTCCTGTCATTAGAGGCACTTCTGGAGTGTTAACCACTGCTGATGGTGATTAGGTAAAGCTCCTAGATACAGTATTTAAAGTGCAGCTCCACTCTGCTGTTTAATGGACCCTGTATTTTGGACGATTAGCGTCTGCGGAGAAATGTACATGTGATATGAGAGGGACTTAGGAGAGCGCTCAATCTGCGTCTAAGCTCAAAGGGGAAGTGTGCCTTTAATCTGGGCTTAACGCACGCAGTCTGCGGGAGGGGGACGAGCGGCACACCAGTAGGGTGGCCATTAGCTTTTAACGATTAGCCGTGAAAGTTAGCCTCTAGACCTGCAGTTCAACTGCGATGGGACGGGGCGCGAATGCTCAAGTTTGCAAAATATAGAACAAAGCGATGCCATTTTCTTTGATAATACACCCCGAACTGGATAATACTTGTGTTTGGAGATTATACTGCCATCATTTGTGTTCCTACATATGTGTGTTTAGTCACCTCACCCGTATCAGCACATTCGCCTTTGATATTCGAGGCTGTTTATGAATAACATAATACTTAGCCTTGTGAAAATGAAAGGCAATAAAGTTATTAATCCACCAGATAATGAGCGAAGACTGCTGTTAAAGTTTACAATGCAAATAAGCAGACATGACTAGCCTGTAAGGAAGTCTTAGCTTCAGAGACTGTTCTTTGTGCGTCTGTGTTGCGTTAGCGTGTGTGTGTGTGTGTTTGTCAGTGGACAGGGTCTGTGTGTTTGGCAGGCCGGCCTTTATTGGAACCACAGAAAGATGGAGTGAAATTATGCTAATGGCTGCTAATTATGACCTTGGAGACCAGCTTTTCTGCCAATTTATCTGCTTAATAAAACCCTCTCTTTTTTAATCCCAACATCTCGACAAGCTTTAAATGTTTCATGTAGACTCTCCACCACGACAGGTCTGCCAACTTTAAATGAAATAGTGGCTATAACCTGCTCACCCGGGGAGCGGAATTGTATAGTAATTATACTTCAAAGGCTCGCAGGAAAATAGACATTTTATTGCTCAAGAGGAGCTGTGAAAAGCTTCTGTCAGTGGGCCGGCAAGAAGGTAGGAAAGAAAAAGGCAAAAGGAAGAGTGCGTGAGACAGGGAAGAGAGGAAAAGACATGCACAGATATGAATGACGGAGAAATATTTAGGAAGAAATTACACTCACCTGAGTCATTTTAGTGAGAAATGATTCTGCTTCTATTAACAATTATTTAAAGGAAGTTTTTCAGTGTATATATATTTTAATTGTTTTTTTTAAACTACAAATCTGTTCTTAATTTGTCTCTTTAACTGCTAGCTTTCCAGCTATTCATTACGCTGATTTAAGTTTCACGAGCTTTAACTAAACAGTTATTAAACACCAGTTCTCGGGTTCGAGTTGGTTGAGACAAGCAATAAGAACTGGTTCTCGATTGCCTATGAGGGTCGTGTGTGTGTCTTTGTTGGTCCTGATGTGTGTGTTGGGGGTTGGTTTTTTAGAGAAAGCGGCAGAGAGGTGTGTGTGTCGGAGTGAAACAAAAGGGCCCAGTGTGTGTGAGTGTCTGGAGGTAGAGTAAACACAGTGCTGGTGGAGGGGCAGACAGGCCGTGCGGCTCTGACGGCCCAAGTGCAGTTTATACAGCTGCACTGACTACTTTTACTGCCCCAGTGTGAACCAGCATAAAGCCAAGGTACCACACACACTTTCACATTCATACAGTCAAATGTACGCAGATATAGTCGCTAATACGCACATTCGTACGTATTATACACCTGCATTAGCGCTTGTTATGACAGAGCTGTTGCTGTCGGGCTCGAGCAGTATGATATCTGCGTCAGAGTTTATCATTTAACTCCTCGCTCTGTCTCATCTGTAGAGTTAGTTGAAGCATGTCTTCATTGTTACTGTCGCAGCCAGCCTTGGGTTTGATTGAGGCCAGTCTTATTCATCCCGTCCAGACGGTTAGAAACATTATATGATGTTTGTCTTTACAGCTAATCTAAACCAAATAAGCAGTAAATGAGAGAAAGAGAAACCTTAGCAGGAGCTCCGCCAGATGTGGCGTCTGAGTCAGACCAGTGCAAAGAGAGTACCATACAGTTCAGCACACGCAACCTGGACTGCACCCAGACTGTGGATGCTAGTTAATGAAGGACAATCGAGATGCAAAAGTAGCCTATTGCACTGATTTTGTTCTGTATGTTGGTCTCATTTTCCTAGTTCAGAGCATATATTAAGTAATTATAAGATAAAGGGTTTAAAAAAAAAAGAAAGTTGTAAAGTCTAACGGTGAGCTTTAAAGTTATAGTTGAGATATAAAGTGGCAGTCACAGGATATGAAGTGGCATTATGAGGTATGTAATCGAAATGATAAAATTTAAACTTGTGTTTTGATTGAAGTGACGATTACAGGACATTTTCACAATAATGAGAAATAAAGTCATAACTATGACAAAAGTCATAATTTGAAGATGTAACGTCACGATTATGAGAAAGTTGCAATTGTGAGCAATTACCAGAAATCTGCGATTATGAGACACAAAGTCATATTTTGAAAAAAGGTGCAATAACAGAAAATAAAGTAGCAGTAATAAGAAATAAAGTTTTAACTGTGGGAAAAATTGCGGGGAAGTGAGAAATTACGTGAAATAATTTGCAATTATGACATACAAAGTTATATGAAGAGATATAGTTATGAGTCATTAACTTATGAGTCGTTATTGTATTTCTGAGTCACAATTGTGAGACTTCAAAAATAAAAGAGTGATGTAAAGTTACTATTGTAATAGTCACTATTATGAGATATAAAGTATCTATTATCAGGAATACTCACAGTTGTGAGTTGAAATTACACAATATCATTAATTTTTATACATAGTAAATGTAACGGGCCTCCATAACTTTGCTTATAAAACAGCTTTTGGGGGGAAAGCACAGTTATTACAACACTGCAATCAAATCAAATTTGTTTGCCAATTCTTTTAGTTGCAGAGTAGGAGCCAAATAAAAGTACTTCTCTCCATCTCCCTTTATCCTTGTGTCTTTTTCTCTTAAAAGAGTGGTACTTATTCCCCAGGGCCATAGTAACACTAGCCCCAAGGCTGAGAAGCGTCTATGAAAGCACTTAGGCAATGCCGTAAGCCAGATGAAATCTTATTACGAGAGCATATTCATTTTTCCTTCCCTTGCATTGTGGGAGAGAGAGTTCATTTAATAAATGCTTTTTCTTCCTGACGGTATCAGAGGAACACAGACCGTCATCAAGGCCTATTTTCTCTGGCATTGTCAACACCATATACACTGTCATTAACATCTACTGTGGCACACACGCTCACGCACACACCATTGTCTGTCTGTGTTCTTGGCTAACGTGATATTTGATGTGCGCTGGGCCGTCTGCACTTTTCTTTAATGGGCCGCTCGAGTCTTTACATCAAACAGGCTGGCTAAACACATCGTGTGCAGTGCTGCTACAGTAAATGGCTCTGTGATAGTGTAGGTGGGACGTCTCTTTGATGGAGGGATGGATGTGGACAAAGCTACGGCGTTGATGGCTGTCATTAAGCGAGTAGTGTGTGTCCGGTGTGTGTGTGTGTGAAATGCTCCCGTATATGTCACTCACAATTAAACAACAGCCACGTCTCTGTCTCTGCCATGTCTTCCCTGAATGCCTCAGTCACTTTTCCTTTCTCATTTTTCCAGGATGTCTTCCAAGCGACCAGCCTCTCCATATGGGGGAACAGATGGAGAGGTAGTCATGGCGACGAGCAGACAGCGATTGGAGGATGAAGAGGTTGACGGACATGCTGTCATTCACTTGCCCCTGAGTTCGTACTGCAGCAAAGTGTCCCCGCGATCTCCGCGACTGCTCGACAGCCCCCCATCACTACACGCAAACATGGTAGGTCTCTACGCTCAAAGCTTTCTCATACGATTGGATGAGGTCAGCCCCTCCCACTTGGTTAAAGTGCATTTGACTAACTCCTCCTTCTAAGAACAAGCCCCTCCCATTCTCACTTTCACTTTTGGCTTGGAAATGCCCGTCATGCTCCGATGATGTCACGGGCAGATGCCAGACAGGTCGTCTTTTTAAATGTGGCCAAAATGACTCATAAGCTTGGCTGTTCATGTGTCGTTTTGGAGTGTGAGTTCATCATGGGTCATTGTAGTCATAAAGGACATAGACTGTATCACACATTTAAAGGAATAAGATGAAATGTAAGCACGATGGACCCTGTGACACCAAAGCGTCGTCCTCACGTTAACACGCACCTGAGCTCTAGTATCTCTTCAGTGACCTTTCGCCCGACTCCGCTATCTCTTCCTCTCGATAAACACAGGCTTCAGGAATCAATTTGGCTGTAAAACAATGAATCAGTACTTAAGGAACTTAACGGTAAGCTAATTCTGCAATTAACTGTGATTACAGGGTACGCTGGACTCTGCCGTTTTGGAACCGTTTCCCACAATAAACCAAAGTCCTCCAACTTTCTCACCCAGGCGTCTCATTCATTCTCACTTTATACAGTCAGCTTGGAGCGTGGTGTGTTTATGACTGTGGGTGTCACTTGCTGTTAAACTACTATATATTTAGGGATGAAAATGTGCTACATTTTTACCTTTTAGGACAGTGCATATTAGTGCCTATGCCCCATTTAAAATTAGTTTTTTTTTTTCAGTGAAACCCTAAGAACTTTTTTTTATCTGTTAACTTTTTTCATTATAAAAAGCCTTTTATTCAGTGGATATTAAAGGCTCTTTATGGAACCAGATCCCAATGAAGAGCCTTTATTTTTAAGTGCATATGGAAATGTAAAGCACAAACGTGCAACAATTTTTTTCTGTTTATATTTGACACAGATTTGCATTTGGCTGTTGTTGATGATGTCAGTTCAGTAATACAAATAATAAGGCTGCACATGAAACCAAACGCATGTTTATTGTAAAGTGGATTGTTATTCGTATTAATCATAACGTGAATGATTATGTTTCAGCAGCAGTGCAGCGCTTGTAATTGTTGTGTTATCTGAAAGACTAGACTGCTGTCTCTGTCTCTCGCGCTGACATGTCAGACGTGGCATGAAAAAACACGCGCGCTGTGTTTGATGTGGATTAATAAAGCGTATCCGTCTCAAGCACGGGCGGATTTTGGGGAAAGCAGGCTGGCATGTGTGAGACATTAAGTTTCCCTGAGCCGATCCGCGCTGACTGGCAGAAGAGTTGAGTGAGAGAGAGATTTACACGAGTGGGGACTCGGAGGGGCTTTGTCACGGCAATTGTATAAAGTGATAGGGAAGTGTAAATCGACTCGGCGAGTCCCTGGGTAGCGCGCCGCGGAAGATTACCGCTTTATCTTGTCATTGTAAATTAACACGGCAGCAGCGCACACGCGCTTCAGACTCCGCTGACCTCTTCATCCTGAGAGAGGGAGAGAGGCGCGTTCGTGATGATGGGGTCAGCGGGGCTGCTGCGCGCACAACCCGCTACAATAGAAGTGGGTGCGCGTCCCCGGCAGTCTGTAAACTCCTGCCAGTTTTTACAGGCGGGAAGTAGAGGGCTTTGAAATCGAAAGGTGGGAAGAGCTTTACACGCGGGTGATAATAGCGAGGTGTTAATTACTCTCCCTTTTGTCCGGTTAATGAAGAGAGGCATTAAGGGAAGATGTGTGTTTCACGTTAAGATTTGTTCTTAGATGCGTCAAACGCAGCCTTTTTAATGTCCAAAACAACAGAATATCCTTTAACCTGATTCCTGTACAGTGTTCATAAAAGATTGCTTTTGTAAAAATCAAAAATATAATTTTCCAGTATTCAATTTGTTTATATGCTTCCAGCTTGATATATTTTTATTTTAAATGCTACTTTATTTTTATTATTATGATTACAATAAAATTAATTATTTGAGTTTTATTGTCAATCCAAGCCAAGATATTTAAAGGGAGAAACCAACAAAACGGTCCAATCTTATACATTTTTTATGTGCTTCAGTATTACAAATATTAATTTGCGTTCTTTTAAAAATGTTTCCCCCAAACAAATATAATCTACAAATCTGACAATGCTTTGAAATTGTTGTGTCACACAAATCTAATAAATTAAAGTCTTTTTCTATGACATAATTACCTCATGTAAATTGAGGGATGAGACAATGCAAGGTGTTTGTAAATCTTCATCTGTGTGTGTGTGCGTGCCCACAGCAGGATCAGGGCTGACAATAGCTCGGTTGAGCCAGGTTTAGAGGTGAGCGGATTGCGAACACACGGTAGAGATCAGCAACACGGGCTTAAGACAACAGACGAGGCGTCAGCACCGCAGGAGAGGAGAGATGTCCAACTCGAGCGTGTGTGTTTCAGCAGCGGGACTCTTGACAGTTTAACTGATAGCAAGCGTAGAGGTTAGTTTCCTAGCGCGTGGTGAACGCGAGCCAGAAAATCACACGGCCGTGCTTTGAGTTAGTCTCATTAGCTAGATGCTACCTGTACCAGTAAAATAACTGGATTTAACTTAGCATATGGATGCATGAGAGAGAGACGCAACGAGAGAAACGCTCTGAGGGAAACAGGTTGGAATCCTGCAGAGTACAGGAAGGACAAAAAAAAAAGAGAAGGGAGAAAAAAGGTGGCATTTGGAAGAAAGCTGGCATCTGTGCTGAAGGGAGAAGACGAGAGGAAAAAACTAGAGGGGGAAAGAAGGCATTTTGCTTTCTTGGCAAGAGTTGAAGTGTGTTTAAATGTGCTCCTGTCACACATGAGCTTAAGAGGACAAAAGTTGGTTAATTCTGTCACCATGCTGCAGTGGTTCAGGGATGAAGAGAGGGTCGTGGAGAGAGGCGCAGCTTCAGCCTTTCCACGAAGAATTGACATCTGCACAACTAAAAGCAGAACCGCCCACACCGCGCAGAACGGCACATAAGAAATGCATATAATTACATATACTCAGCTTTGCACACTTATTCATCCGCGGCGGAAAATCACGCGCTCACACTTAATCGACGGACAAAATAGGGGTACTTAACCTGAATATCAACCCTACTGTAGACCTGTTACTCACTTGCGCCTTATATTAAAAGATGGGAGGGGGAAGAAAGCAACACATAAGCCATTAGCTCATCTGCTGGTTCTTCTGTCCGAGACTTAGTGTCACGGCCGAGCGAAGGAATACAGTTTCCTCACACCTTCTATTGGAATTGTTTTCTAGACATCTCTGGAGAAAGACGCGAGCTGCGGTTTGAAGTATGCAGTGGATTAGATAGATTGGAAGTGACAGGTGTGACCGTGTTTTAAGATGCATGCCACACTAAAGCAGGCAGAGAGAAACGCCTGCCATTCTGCCACACTCTCTCCCACTCTCTCTCTAGTTCTCCCCTCTTCTTTCTATCTTTCTTCTCTTGGTAGTTCTTTAACGGCTAGATGACAGTTTTGTTTGCGGATGACGGGGTGATCTCGCACTGCTTTGGTCATTTGTGACTACAGAAGTCTCCTAATCCCAGTTCGACCGGGCCGAGTGGAGCCGATGGGGCCGTGAGGGATGAAACGGAAGGGGTGTGTCTGGAAAAACGTGCCTTTTTGCAGGCAGATTACAGAAACGGGGGGGAAATCAGTATGCAAGCTGTCATATTTTCCGTGTATCATAAAAGCCTGTTAAGATCTTTTAAGCTTGCCAGTCATCAGTCTGTTTGTGAATGAGTATCAACGTGAAATGTCTCTCGGTGTGCGTTCGTAGCAAGTGAGAGTGTTTCAGTTTAATTAGTCCTACAGTAATTATTATTATCATGATGATGATGATGATGATGGATTGTGACGAGTCAATCTGTGTGATATGTTCAGTGGAACTGGATATATGGAGTGTTTGACAACTGCGTTTATGTACTAGATCTGAATATGATGTTTGTTTATCTGTCTGTTTCGCGTGAAAGAAAGTGATTAATGTTATTACATGGCATGTAATTGACTAAAATAAATTAAATGGAAACATTTTATGTTGAAACGTTTAGTTATTTAATCATTTTACTTAAACAAAAACACTAGTTTTTTTATATGAATAAAAACTATTAATAATCATTATTTTAAAAACTTGTTTCCCTTGCATTTAAACTTAAAATGTTTTATAGAATTTTTTCAAAATAGTTGCAGATATTATTCAAAATAAACAGTGTATAATTTCTTTTCAGACATTAAATACATGTCAAAACATCAAAATGGTAAGATATTTGGTAATTTAATAATTGTTATCACATACAAATGATTGATTATAAATGAATAGAAGTAAAGCACTTTAATATTTATCATGCATTTATGTTATTTTTATGTTTTCTATAGCACTTAAACTTTTTTTTTGTTGTAAATAATGAATTGTTTTGTTTGCTGGGGCCAAGTAAGATCATCTAACAGTCTCGCTTTACTGATAAAAATAAAATTGTATTTGCCACTGTTCTGTCTTGTGAAAGTCTTGTGTAAATCGTGTTGCATTAAGCTTTACTAAATGAACCATCTGCTGCTCTCTGTTCACTCTCTGAGTTAATGATTAAAAACAGATGTCATTATTAAAATCTAAGCGGGTAATAGACCTGCACAGGGAACTTGATCAATTTTGTGAACTTCAGTTTGGGCCGTGGACATTTCGCTTTGCGTGATGAATAAAGGTGGCAAGGAGTAGCTGATGTTGATTGTTGAGGTGTAAATCTGGTCACTGGATCCCAAACACGTCAGTGGGATTATGCTGTTGTCTGATTGGCTGTGGCTGCTGTCAGTCACGCGTGTGGTAAGGTAGATAATAGATGTGGATTAACCAAAGATTAACCCTGATTAAAGGACTTGGACTGTTGACCTCGTCTCTAAATACCTGACTTGTTTTGTAATTAAACTTTATAAAGGAGATCCGGAGCTGGGCAATAGTAATGTGGTGTGTGTGTTAATTAATCATCATAAATCTCTACATCAGACATTTACCCATTTTACAGTGTGTGCATATACTTAGCAAAAAACAACAATATTTAAAATTAATAAATGATAGATAAATAAATAAATATACAAAAATGACATTTACAAAAATGTTTCTCAGGCAGCCTGAAAAAATATGATTTAATTGTAGTAACATCTAAATGAGCTGGTTTTATTCAAGTCCAAATGTCATTTAAGATTACTTAAGTTAGACCAATAAAAGTAATTTTTATGGCTCAGATTAGTTAGAAATAGCCCCTTAAGTCAACAACTGTACAGTTTCCCTTTTAATAGTGTGCAAGTCTAACTCTGAGCCGCATTACATAAGAAACCATAAGATGAGAACTGTTATATATTTGGACATAAGATCAATGCATGAAACGTCGAAGATGGTGATTGATATCGCAGCTGTCATGTTGGTTAAGAAGAGAAGAAAAATGTGGTTGAAAAACTTGGACGTTCTTGTGTGTTTGGAGCTGATTCAAAGTAGAAAAACTTCCCTTCTCAGAGAAAGAGACAGATTCTGTGATGGTGAAACGACTGAAACTTTTCGCCGCTAATGATTTTGTCTAAAGAGACTTCAGACCGACAGAGGCAAAGAGAGAAAGAGAGACTTTCTACAGTACAGATGGGCAGATGAGGATGAAAGTCAATCTAAACATGCCTCAACACTCAGGAACAGGACGAAATAATTAGCGAAGGCCTGTTTGTCGCTTTGTTTAACACCCTGTCTCTCTCTCTGTCAGGATCAGGATGGCAGTAAAGGCCTGGCCCTGAGCCCCTACCCCCAGCACAACTCTTCTACCTCACCCAGTAAGCAGCAGCAGCAGCAGGAGGAGGGGTCCATGCGGCCGGGGAGCGAACCCAGCTCCACTTCAGCTCTGGGCACCCCGGAGAGACGCAAGGGCAGCCTGGCCGACGTGGTCGACACGCTCAAACAGCGCAAGATGGAGGAACTCATCAAGAACGAGCCAGAGGGTGAGTGAGGGACAATTTAATACGTGTTTTACTAGAATCGCATCTTCAACTTTGCAGCGCGTTTTCAAACAGCCTAACAGTGATATAACCTGTTTAGAGCTGAATATGTCATGCCTTGGTCATTGTTTGCTAATTCATAGCAATTCATTTATAAATAATATATATATATATATTTTTTATAATATTTATTATTTATTCAGTTTATTTCATTTTATGCTATCACAAGCTGCTTTTTGATGGCATGGAAAAATATTTATTTATTAGAATTTTTTTTATTATTATTATTATATATTTATAAAAAAAAATAGATTTCATAAATACATTTGCTGTCATTGAATGAATTGTTAACATATATTTATGATGCACTTTTAATGCACTACTTTCAAAAGTAGTTTTCGATCCATTTAATTAAATATTTGAATATTTACAATATTTAAAATTTTTTGTGAATACAATAATTTTATATCAGCGTGAACTGTAAGCAATGTCACAGAGAGTTTCTTTGGTTATTGTGGAAGCTATCTTTGAGCTTTGAGTAGTTGTTGTTCAGAAAAGTTGGAGACCAGCAGGTTTTAGGAGCCATTGGGCAGCCAATTTTTTTCCTCCAGAACCAGTTTTTCTGTGTTGAAACGGCACATGGAAGAGGTCCAGATTAGACATCGGCTCCGAAACCAGCACTGGCACCATGTCGATGGAAAAAGTTCACTGTATTACATTTTCAGAAGACATTGGCACACGTGTGTCTTATTGTGATGAAATTACAATGTGAAACTGGCTGAAAGTGTGAAGGATTTCATGGAGAGCATCTCCTGTTCTGTCTGTCTGTCTTTCTCTCCCCGACTCGCTCGCACACACTCATTCTTTCTTCCATCTATCTATCTCCCATCATTCCTGACTAACAAATTCTGCTTAATGAGAGCTGTTGATAAAGTCAGGCCTTTGTTTAAGCAGGCAGGGATCAGCTGTTCGGAGCCATTGTGTGCCACACTTTGCATATTCATTTCAGACTGATTACTGAGAGAACGGCTCTCAGCTCCTTCCACAGGATCTCTCTCTCTGTCTCTTACATCACACCACACTCGCTCTGTAATTAGAGGCCAGTTCCTCATGAATAATCAGAACCTGCTCCCTATGTGAATTAGCCAATGTGTGTTGTGTGCAAATACACATGTGAACATACTGACGATGGATGGATGAATATACACAGGTTGAACGATAGATAGATAGATAGATAGTGTATGTATTGTTTTCTTGCAGTGCACACTGAAGGTCTGCCATGTGAAGAATGCAGTCAAACAAAGCTAGCATTCTCTGTAGTATTTATATACAGCAGGCTTTAGCGTGCTTGGTATTTTGTATGTACGGGTGTGTGGAGGTGTTTTACAACTGTTGCATTACTCCATGCTTTGTTCTAGGCTGAGGTCACACTAGATTTTGCTCCAGTGACTTCCATTCATGCTCAACATTTTGCTGTGCATACTAAAGTTGAGCAAATTCACATTTCTCAAAGACTTTTACCCTGTAAAAACATTACTTTTAATGTCTTGGCTGAGAAAATGTACAAACTTGGTGCTGGAGGTCTGCAGTTTTGTCTAGTGTGATCACTGCTTCACCCATTGAACCCCCAAACCCATTTTCTTGAAGGCAACATTGTCCCAAACTGCCTGTTATATTCCCATATGTGCTTATTTTCCTCGTGGAACTGTTAACCAACTTGTTTCAGAACATATTTAGAGTTGAGAGATTTTTTGTATTTTATTTAACTTGATGCTTTTTTAGCTCTGATCTACTAGCCAAGGATGCGTTAGACTTTGTAAATGGCAGGCGTTGTTTTTCTGGCATCGATTCTGCTCATTTGTGTGAATATCCTATACTATGAAACCAAGCAGGATTTTGCTTCATTTACATTTGATTTTAATAGTTACGTCAGAGAAAATCATTACATTGGAGAAAGCCACAAGGTCAAACCAAGAGTCTGGCTGTGAAGCTCAACAGCTGTTGTATACAGGACGCCAGGAAAAATGTAAGATGAAATATAGAAAGATACTTATAGAACTCTTGAGAACGAGAAAGCAAGCAAGCAAAAGAGTCCATTAGCAGGAGACTACAGTAGGGCATTATCTCTCTACTTTCTGTTCAAATAAAATGTGCAAACAAAAGAAGCCCCGGTCCCTCAAGAAGCATGGACACAGAGGAAAAAGAAGCAGAAAAGAAAAGAGAAATGAAGAGGGGGAGGCGGGCAGTGCATTGAGCCAGGGCTCTCATAGCCTGATAAAAATCCCTTTTCAACTCGCCTGTCCATTGTTTGCTTGTGTACCTCACAAAGACCATTAGCTGCAAACGGCAGGTTATGATGAAAAATTAATGAATGCTTTAATCATTATGAAAGGGCCGTATTATTACCGTTCCCTTTCTCTCTGTCTCTCTTCCCGCCCTCCCTCTCTTTTTCACACGCTGCTTCTAGCCGGATCAATCACACACTCGCATGTACGCGCACAATCATCGAAAGTCGCTCACGCTGGAAACGTAGCCCTGGCTTGTAAAGGGAAAGTAGAAAGGCGGGAGGGAAGGAAATGGGTCAGAAAACAGTAAGAGAAAAGCGAGAGGGGGCCGTATGCGTCTCTCTGCCCGTGTGAAATCGGGAGTGTGTTAGTCAGCGTGTTAGCTAGCCGTTTGCTCACCTGTCCCCCCTCGCTGCTCCACTTCCCCTCAGATAAACAGCCCCAGCTGAGTCGTTTGTTAGGAACAGATACCAGCCGAACTTATACTGGGTCAGGCAACAATGTGTGTGTGTGCGTGTTTGACCAAGAGCAGAGCATTTGGCCTTATAAACGAGCGTCCGAGTCTGTCCTTAATCGACCGGCCTCCATGATACAGCACATCTAGACACAGTTTTTCCTTACGTACCCGTTACTGCACAAACACATTTTTGCATTGCTGCAGGTGGGAAAAAAACAGTTCGTCGACCGAAATGAATGGTTAGTACCAATACACAGCAGGGTGGCATTAAATAATTGTTGTTGCTTTACACAATGTTTGCTAAATTTACCAAAACCAAAAAAATTACAATATGCCATGTGTATTTATCTATTGATTTATTGCCACGAAACGGTCAAATGTCATGCAATTGACCCATATATCTGTCTATCATGTATCTTTTTCATGCCTCTTCTACTCATTTCTCTGTGTGTAGCAATATATTTCAGAAGTGCTGCAAGAACAGCTTCCTGCAGCATGTGTGTGGTGTGTCAGGCGGCAGCGTGCTGGAGTGTGTGTGTGTGTTATTAGCCTTGGTAATGGAAAGAGGGCAGGAGGGCTGTCAGGGGTTCAGAGGGAGCACAGTGTCTCTCTCAGGAGTCTGGATAGCAAACATACACACACACACACACACACACCGAGAACGAGAGCACTTCCTGTGTCATCCATCCACACACAAACACACTCTTAAAGACTGACCGCAATCAGACAGCTATATTGCAAATGAACTTCATCCTCATCATGAACTACTCCATATCTTTGAGAAGCCTTCTTCTTTGATGGTATGATCGCGCTCCTCCTCCTCCCCCCCTCTCTGTGGAGGAGATGTAGTCCTCACTAGTGCTTGGCAGTCTGTGTTATGTGGGGCACAGATGTTCAGGGTCTCCTGAGTGTCCACGTGTGTGTGTGTGTGTGTGTGTACGAGTGTATATGTTTGTCAGCCTTGGCGCTGGGCTGAGCTTGATTCATGGTCAGGGCCAAGCTTTGGTTCCCTGAGCACTGAACCTTTCACACACACACACACACACACACACACACACACAGCTCAAGCTGAGCATACGTCACACAGCCCTTTACAGACAATGGTCTCATTCACCTTCCTGTGCCTCTCTTAAAATCTCCCCACCCTGTGTGCCTTTACACACAAAACAGATCACTCCACTTATCACTAACTATCATCCCATAAAGTTATTTTTGTCATATCAGCCAATGACGGGTAAATTAAGAACAATTTCCAGTCATAAAAACTGGTATAGACTGTGAAACTTTTGCATTTTGCTGTGTAGTAATGAAATTACATTTGTCAATATTTTTTTATCCAATATTTATCTCTCCATCTCTACTATAATAAAAAAAATTCAACTAAAAGTAAAAACAATGTAAAATATTTGTAAAAAAAAAGAGAGAGATCTTGGACCACAAAACCAGGATCATATGTATATATATATATATATTTAGATTTATACAATAATCTAATATACCATGCTAATTACAGTAAACCAAGCTTTTTAATAGATTTTGCAGTAGATAGATAGATATTAGTATGATTGATTCCTCATATTTAGTTTTTTGGGTGGCTTAATGCATAGAATATTCTGCATATACGTGACGAATGTTAATTTTGGACCCTACTCTCAGCTTTTTTTCCCCCATAAAGTTGCCTTTAAAGTTCTCCACCTCCGATTCTGTTAGATGCCACGCAGCCCTCTTTAAGTAGCAGCGTGGTCTTGTTTATGAGTGTTGGCCCCCTCGCACCGGATGGCCATGGAGTGAGCCGAGATTGATGGTTCAATTTAGACTTGACTAATTGAGTCCTTCTCCTTGCTTCTCTCTCTGTGGGATGCTCCGGCTTCAAAGCCCGTCCTAGGGTCAGCTGCCGCCCGGATGCCTCTATTATCTCACGCTGCCTCCGCCGGTCTGGGGTCAGACTGGAGGTGGCTGTTAATGCGCAGTGGGCCGTAAGTTGTGCGACTGCATGGTTTTATAGCATGACACTGAACTGTAGGGCACGTCGAATGGTGCTTTAAGATCAGAGCAAAGCTGCACAGCACACACAGTCACACAGAGAGCGTACGTCTTTTGTAAAACGTGTGTGAGGGGGGTGTTCGGAGGCACTGGGGCATTTTATAAGACAGCACTTAGGCCCTGTCATTGTTAGCCGAGGGCTCACGCATCCGTACCCCTCAATGAGAGAGAATAAGAAGGGCGGATACACTCTTCCACGAAGACGAAAGGGGTAGAAGAGCTCTGAAGCAGTTCAGCAGAGGATCTCTGTCTAGATCTCCCCGGGGTCTGCTAATCCGCTATACGACTGCTGCTGCTGAGTGCTTCTACACACACACACACACACATAATAAAACTGACCCCAAACACGCAAATGCTGAAGTTAGGTTCTTCAGCAGTCTTTAAGAAGAAACAGAAAACTACCAAAGGACTTCTACATGCAGCTGTACAGAGACAAATTCAGGCACACAGAGTGCGAGGAGGGCACGCTATGAGCGCTGAGAGCGTCTGTGAGCGAAGAGGCAGAGCGTGGGAGAGAGAACAACTTCCATATGCAATTTTCAGCATTTGGTAGTAATTAGTTAGATGTATAAATTAACATTAGGAGGAAGCCTTTCACTGGAGTTGTTTGTCATTATCTTTCCCTCGCGCTCTGAAAAACAAGGGTTTAGTTAGAGGCCGAGGACAGAAGAAGAGAGAATGGAGAGCAACACTAAACAAAATATGGATCCGTGGAGGTTATGAAAGAGATATTGTTGTCAAGAGGTGTATCCTGGAGAAATGTAGTGGCTAATAAATCAGTATATATCTACAGAGGAAGAAAAGTTGTTCATTCATTTCATTTCTCTTTCTTTTGCTCTTAAAATTAGTGCCAGAAAAGTTGTGACAGCCAGACAAACTGTAAGAAGGAAGAATTACAAATGATATGTCCTCTGAAACTAAGCTCAGATTTCTTAATGGCCTCAAAACTGCATAATCAAATTATGGCCAAAACCATATTTTTTTCACAATGCTTTTCCCATTTATGCCTCTAGTATTCTTACTGTCACATTTTTGTATCTGCTAAAGATTTCTAGGCGAAACATCTGAGTCAGAGCTGATATTAATAAGTCTCCCGAGCTTTCACTAAAAAGTTCCTCTGGACAGTTCAGTTAAAAACCATGATGCAATCCAACCTGATAGACAAGCAGACGCCTTCTGAATGAAGCTTCCCTTCTAACTCTGTTTACCGAATCTAGCGCAACAAAACACCAGCTATTCTAACTCACAGCCATTATCACGCTATAGAGATTTTTCTCAGTAGCTCCGTCAGGCTTTACTGGGAAAAGCACAAGATGCCTCCTTTTTTTTTTCCAGAGTAGACGATTGCATGCCTGTTTATTTGTCTCTGGCTGAATCCAAGTCAGTGTACTTTCCTTTGAGGTTGGCAAAACAGCTGAAGACATGAGAGTTAACGGGGCCCTATTGTGAGCGTGCCATTGTTCCAGCATATGAAAGGCACATTCAAGTCAGTTGTATTGAATTGTTTGGGTCTGCCTTTCAGTTTGTATTCTTCTGCTGCCTTGCACAAGACAATCAATAGGGATGAGCCTTCTCACTGGATGGGTGATATTAGAGCTGAATGCCGCTTACTGGATGGGAAAAGCTGTCTGAGGACACACACACACACACATTTGGAGCTTTTGGCATAACAGCGCTGTGGTCTCTTTTACTTTAAGTGTGGGCTTCGGATTAGAGACTTGGAGATGGACGTCTTTGTGCATTAGTTGTGTGTGTGCGATTGTGATTGTGTGTCTAAAGTTTTGTTATTGACCTCCTGGTGTGGCATTAAGAAAGGCACAAAAGCCCGAGGTTCATGAATTAGACTGTGGCTCCATAGCAGGGCCATTATAGAGCTGACTGTTCCATAGCCACACCATTGTGGCTCAAGACTTGGACAGTTGCACACAGCCGTCATTGACGTGCATGAATTGGAAATGCTCCTGAGCCGTGATGGTTGAATGCAGGGTCTGAACATGAGGAATCCATATATTAGCAGCTCCGATTGCCTGGCTAGATTTAATGATGTGCCTGTGAATTGCATAATATGAATATTACTTATGGAGACGTGTAGATGGTGACTGATTTGGCGAGACATCTAAGAACTTCAGTGTATGCTAACGCGGAGGCAGCCCTCTGAAAAAAGAAAAAATAATCAGTTGAAGCAAATAATGCGAGTTCTTCACCGTTTGTTTAGTTGTTAAACCTAGGAAGCTCTCAGACGTTGAGCAGTTGCGTGATTCTTATGCTAATTTGCAGAGCACACCCATATCTATTAACATGCTAATTTTATTTTGTGTGTGTTGGCATTTTTGAAGCTAATGCTAAATAATGGAATACAATATCCCATGAATATTCATCGCAACTTTTAAAAACTGAGCGAGCTCTATAAAATATCACTCTCCTCTCTCTTTGATCATGCTTTAGTGGATAGAGAGCTTTCTGAATCTCCTACGCGTGAGAGTCCATCACAACGCTTTTTCCCCCTCTCAATCGCACTGGTGACTTTTTGAAACACTGTGTGTGTGATTTCTGTAAAGGGAATCGAGGCAAGAGGAAATATGGCAATAGAAGGCATACGCATATGGTTGAGCCGCTCGGTTTTGGCGTGCTGTTGCATTGTGGGTAATTGCGCATCAGCGGTTTTGGTTATTTTGATGTGGCGTTTCACATGGCTAGCAGCGACTCGCAAATCTCTTCTTCATATCCATTACACGCCCTTGTAAATCTAAATCTAAATCCATTCTCTCCTTTTCTAACACACATACATGGCCTGGCTTGAGCCTCAGCAGGGTTAAAAAGGGATATGTAAAGTAAATTACAAAGCAGATTTAGGTGTATTTGCTTGGGTTGGAGTAGATTAGAACAAACAGTGGATGTGCACAGGCCAAATGTCAGGGGCCGCGTACACACTCGCTCACCCACACGCAACATGTGCGGCGCACACACACTCGCACAAAAGTCTTCGGCAAAGGTAAACACACAGAAGTCAGTCTGTCTGGACATTTTGCAGTTGAAATTTGAATTCACGCCAGAAACAAGCATGCAAAGTTATTTGGCTAATGCACTGCAAGTGTACATTTTACATACAGGTTTCTTTCGGGCAATTTAATTATGTAGCCTTCAGAAATATCAGGATTGGAAACAGTAAAGCTATACATCAGGATGTTAAGGGTTGAGGTTAGGAGTTAGTAGCTTTTTGTGTAGGCTTAAGTGGTTTAAGAAAAATAGCATGCTTTATATTCAGGCAGCTGGTTATAAAGGATAACAGTTGGGCTAACATTTTCTAAGTAAAATTCTATTCTACCACTATGCCTGACAGTAGTTTGCCTTCCAAATTCTTGCTGTTGTGCCTCTTGTGACGATCCATTATGAATATTTAGTATAAATTGCAATACATTTCAACTACCAGAAGCAGTTTCGGGGTTTAAAGTCACAGATCTTTTTATCTGTATTGGAAATGCACTGATGAATTGTTCACAGTAAGACCAAAAATATGAATCAGAAAAAAAGCGAGTTTTCATTTCATGTCAAATTTAATGACCAACTAAGACTTAACCCCTGGGGATTGTAAACACAACATACACTCAATTATTGACTCTCCGTCACATACTGCACACCCCCCCCACAGCCCCTCCACTTCCTGGTTTTGAGCGTATGGGACTGAGGCCGGTAGTGGACACCAGTGAGTGAATGAAGCTCTACTAGGGGTCTTTGAACACGAGGGGGAAGCTCAGAATTAACCCCAGCAGTCCTGCGGTCAGGCAGCGCACTTTGAAATGAAGCAATCTGTCTCCGCTGAGCAGCCCTAGGTCAGCACCCTTCGGCCTGCCAGAAAAAAGGCCCTTTATTTAAGCCAGATGTTCAGAAACAAGCAAGGCGGATCCCAATCCTCCCTCTTTCCCTTCATGTGTGTCTCTCTTTCTGCCTTGCTTTGCTTTTGGACTCATTCCTATTCCGCCACTGTATTTTTTATTTTATTTTATAATTTTTTCCTCCACCCCTTTTCCCGTCCTACGGTGGCGGAGCACCCAGCTCACTTCTCTAGCCTGGCTGTACGCCCGAGCCTGATCCCCTGCCTGGACGTGGGGAGCGCTGGAAGACTGAACAGGTGTTCTCCACTTTTTGATTTCAGTGCATTTGAATTAATCCTGTCAGCTCAGCTGTTAAAACAACTGTCACCCCCAGCTGCTAGTCATTTTAGGCTGGATCTGACACACTCCGCCAGTCTACGGCAGTCGCCGATGACATACACACACTCTCACCGTCTGTTCCCTGGCCCATTGTCACGGCCACAAAGAGTTGCGCGCACGCACGTAAACATATGCACAAAGGAAACACCTCAGCACATCAGCATAGTTAAAAGCAAAATTAAACTGAATGTTAAAACACTGCTTATAATATAAAGAACTGATTTATGGTTTGGAAGCAGTGTTCACATTGAGCTTTGTAACGCAGGTTATATAGCCTGATGAGGTTATTATCTAGCCATAAACCGTCATAGTTCACATTATTACTTCACATAGTACTGCTGATTTGCACCTGTGTGCACAAACACATTTAGATCTATACTGTATATGCACGTTCACAAATGTAAATAAATATATTTAATTGTTGTCATCTGAATGCTAAAGCTCTGCTTCCTATCCCATCTTCACCTTGTTTTCTCACCCTCCTCTCCTCAGAGGTGCTGTGGTTTCAGAGAGTGTTGTTCCTGTTGTTCGTTTGGATCTTTTTCAACCTCCTTTTCTTTCATCCGGATTCACATAGCCCTCAGTTAGATACAGGTTACACATTCTGGCAAATATTTCTTACACATTTAAATATCTGTTTACTTCTTTTTAATGCCAAGAGCACAGAAAACGCAGTGGGTTAATTACTGGTGCATGATAAATGGTCGATCGAGGGAGTGTTCTGAAACTTGGGCTGTTTAGTTTTGCCCTGCCTTCTCTTTTTCGTGCATGATGAGTCGAGAGGGAATACATTTGTTTCACGGAAAAAAAAAAAATTGTTGTCAAAAAAACTGCTCGTAAGGCTGTTCTCATCTTTGAGAGAGAAAGAGATAGATTGAACTGAGAGCACAACTAAGCGCTCTTGCACAATAGAATGTATAGTGTGTCATGTGTTTGGTATATTTGCTTACAGGCTTGTGACGTTTTGGGGACTTTGAACCTCGGTGTGCAGCAAGAGAACAGAGGGAGGCCATGGGTTTAGCCCCCACTCCTTTGTTGTTTCTGCACAGATAAACCTCTCCATAGCTCTTTTTTTGTGCATTACAGTAGATTTCGTGTCTCCTGTATGCTCAAGCATTTCTTTCATTGTTGTTTTGGTAACTTATACTGAATATTTAGCAATCTGTAATATTCCTCTTAAATTAAGTCTCAAATAATGTGAGGAATACACAATCTGTATTCTAATGATTAGGGGAAAAAACTATATATATATATATATATATACACACACACACACACACACTAACACCAAATTTCTTTTTAAATCATGCTCACAAAGGCAGCGTTTATTTGATTAAAACTGTAATATTGTGAATTTGATTCACTTTTTATGATTATTATTATTACTATAATTTTTATTTATTTATTTATTTCTCATCTTAATATAATTTTAAAATGGAATCTGCGATTACTTAATTGTCTTCATCGCTGTCCTTCAAATATCATTTTAAAATGCTGATTTATTATATTTATCATTGTTAAAAATAGCTATGCTGGTTAATATTTTTGTGTAAACCATGATGCTTTCTTCATTTTATTTAGTTTATTATAAATACCTTTATTGCCATTTTTAAAATCTATTTAATGCATCATTGCTTACTATAATAGTCATGCATTTAATAATTTACATTTTTTCACTAGCTAATGCTTTTAATTATTCTAAAAAATGCTTAGTTATATATATGTTTAACACAGAAAAATATCCCAGTACCCCCAGGATGGGAATTTCTGCATTAAATGCGTTTCTGTTGGAGCACTACTGGGTACATTTTGTTTCTTCTAACAGATGGGATGGTGTGCATATTTGTAACTGTATTTGAGGACCTCTAAAGTACCGCGTTCCAGTGCATTTAATATGTTAACATTATTATGAGTGCACTGTACAGTCCAGCACAGTATGTGTTTAAATAAATGAATTAAGATGAAACGGACCGCTTTGTGCTGTCCCGTACCCCTGCTGGTGTCTAACCAATGGAAATATAGCTTGTAAGTGGGGCATTATTCCCATGACCAACCTTATCAAGCAATCAAAGTTTGAACTTGAAAGCATGTGAATTTATCGCCATCCCCCGCCCTGTCCACCTCCCCTCTTCCTGTCCTACAGATGAAGAGAAAGAAGGAATCGAGTCGAGGGATGAGTGCAGGGGTCTGGCTGGCTTTGGCCAGGCATGGCCAGCTTTTTAGGAGCTGTTAACAATCACCTAATGGCTCTCACATGGCTACCAGTATCTGGGAGCAATGGAGCCCACACAATACTGGCCATTCTTACAGCGAGAGCGTTTTAACCTCCCCAGGCACACAGAGACAACAGCAACGATTAAATCCAGTGTAAATGCAGAGTGCGTTGGGGAAAAACATGCCTTTAGGTTCCCAACTTCCTGTTTGCAGATCCATTTTTCCAGGCCGTTTTCCTTATTGAGAAGTATGTGTTCATGCCTCATCAGAAATAAAGGCTGTTTGTGAATACTTCACAAATTCAAAAAAGGAAAAACAATGTGAAAACAAGAGGAAGTGAATTGTAATATGGGTAATAACTGTTTTCATCTGCCAGGGGCAGTTTGTTATGACAAGAGGTTAAAATGGAGACTTCTGAGTGGGTCTGCTTTGTGTGTGTGTGTGTGTGTGTGTGTGTGTTTGTTTGCCTCCAAAATGCAAAGCAGCATTATCATGTCAGCATAGTCTGCCTGTGTGTATGACAGGCCTGTGACAGCTGCTTTCTGAAAGCCACAGTACACTTCAACGTGACATACAGCAATTGTGATTTTAACAGACACCGCGGCCTCTGTCGTGCGCTTTGACAAATTTTATATATTTATTTTGTTACTTATTTGTTTATTTTCAACCGTGCGTGCCAATACGTTTCAGTCTGTGTGATGTCGACTTTGCAAGAGCAAGTGTTTGCAACCGTATGTGTGTGCCTGTTGCCTCAGTCCAAAGGTCTTTTTTTCATTTCTGCTGTCCCGTAGTTAATGCATCAGAGACTCGGACGAACACGTTGTATTCTTTTGTTGTCATTTTAAAGTGATGTAATGAAAGCGGGTGGCGGCAGGGCCCCGGGGCTATGACAGCTCTCTGCTGACTGGGCTGCTCGCGAGACGCGCTGAAGAGGGGTTATTGCCACGAGACAGATTGAAAGTGTCATTTTCCATTATAGAGCACACGGAGGAAGCACAAATATGCCCTGGCCTACTTTAACAGGATGCCTTTGACAAGAGAAATGTGTGTGCTTTGGAGGAGAGGGGAGCCCTGAGCCCAGCTTAACCCTTTCTTCTGACACCGCAGCACAAGACATTTAGCAGATGTGCCACTAATATTGGAACAACACCTTTAATTATGCATTACTTTGTCTTTATTCAGTTGAACATTGAAAGTGTGTGTGGGGGGGGGTGACTACCTGTTTAAATTAGCATACGTTTAAAGTATGTCCACAGTTCCATACTATATTTCAGTGTCTTCAAACATCATATGTAATTCTTTTCTTTTAGCTTTGAAGTTTGTTTTGAGATGTCACCTTGTTCAGACTAAAGCAAACAATAGCCAAGCTGGCCGCATATGGAATATCAAAACGCTTATTTTATCAATGTATGCGTGCATGTTAATTAATGTGTACATGTATGTAAAGTGCTTGTGTGTGTGTGTATGCGTATCAGTAGCGTGGCTGATACTCAGATGTACGGCAGCCAGATTTGAAGTCTTGGACGTCCTCAGAGAACGTCTTAATTTTCTCAGACTTTCTCACACGTCGTGATGGTTTTGCTCACATTCTTCTTCACAATGTCATGCCCTCCACGCAGTTATTTCAATCTGGCAGTGTAAATTTGGCACCGCGTGAGAGGTGCCAGAATAAATTTGGCGGGAGTTTTGGTTCAAATCAAATTGGACATAAGCACCCACAACACCATCTGTCAGAGAAGGATTGCAGATATGTGAAGGGCACAATTCCGTCAGAGATAAACGACTTTTTCAATTTGTAAATCTCACCCCGCAACTTTAGTTGGGAATTATTTTCTATTAATTTATGGAAAATTGATTTCTCGTCATCTAAGTGAGGACTGGAGCTGAAGAGCACACTTTGCAGCACTCGTGGGACTCCGTTTGTATCATACTGCGGAACATACTGTCAATGTAGTTCACACTCAGGCTTTCCACAAACATTCAATGACAAATTGTTCATAAAACTATTTTTATGTCCAGTACATCTGTACAAATGGTTTTGCAAACAATTTACAACAATTTGATTAAAGACTGTTTTGATTGTGACCAATTCATAAAAGGGCTGTATATAGTTCCGTTTACCCATGATGTCATACTGTACAAAAAAAACCCCAGTACAGACGGAGAACAAACCAGCCAAGGTGTTTTTCTTTTTATATTTTGAATTAGAAAATTGTCCCGGTTGCCCTGGTGACTGCTTTGAATGTAAAGGGTGTTTAACATCCTGACCTTTAGCTTCAGCTTTGCTCTTTCCGCTGACTCCACACGCTTTACACGTTACGACTTCGCACAAAATCTCACCTTATCTCACTCCATCGTGCTCTGTCCCTCCAGTTTCTCTTTTTTTCTTATTGCTTGTGTCACCTCTCTGAGACGGGAACGTTTTTTGAGCGAAAAGAAAGAACACATTCTGTGTGTGTGAATGTTTGTACAGAGTGTTGCTAAGCATTGCCTTTTCCTCCATCAGCACACATAATTGGGACTTTTAGCTTGAATGGCGGCTTTTGATGAGAGATTTGGTCCGATGTTTTTTTTTTCTTTTTTTCTTTTTCTTCTTGCTCTGTGCATTTCTAAACTCACAGTCTTGCAGTGTCTGCCGCTCCGGGAGAAAACACGAGCGACCGCCGATGTTTGAACGTCCTTTAGAAAGAATTTTCAACATGGTCTCTGGGCAAATAACAGCCGTACATAAATTGATCATCAAGGGTGATTATAATCATCTTTTCATTTGACAGGGGAATTCAGGACTAGAGTTTGCAGAGCGTGTTTGCTTCTGAATCGAACTTCTGCCATTCGCTTTTTAAAATCTCATGAAGTTTTGTTTTTTTTTAAGCGCCCTAAATGAGTACTGATGTGCACTGCATTGATTGATTACAATGTTTTAGCCACAAAGGCAGTAATTCATGACTAGTTTCTTGACTCCTCAGAAAGATCTAAGCGCAGCTGCGTGTGCGTCTCTCTCGTTGAACATATATATATACGGCGCTGAGCTCAATGTGTGTGACGATCCTTTCTGTCCAACCTTAGATAAACTAGCTGGGTGCTTGTATAATTGGTTATTCAATCCTGACCTCTGTGGCGACTGGGAGCTGCTGCAGCGTGTTGCTTTCTGCCAAGAGCAGTCAATGTGGAGCCTGTTCTGGTGTTGCGTGCTGGGCCAGGCCCGAGCCAGGGCCTTTCCTGTGAGCCCTCCCCACCCGCGTGAAGCTGGCGCTGGGACACTGGCCCTTTTGTTGTCCACTGTGGGCCTGGCTCTCCTTGTCTCATTCCCCCTCTGTCTCCCCGCTTTTCTCCACTCCTCCAAAACCAACCCCCCGCCCCCTCTTTCTTTTCCGAACAAAACATCTCATTGGCTTTGCAAATATGAGATAATTGGAAAAATGGAGTTGGCCGGGCTGAGTCAGAGCGTTTTGGGCAAAAAATAGCATTGCAATGGCGAGGCACAGAGAAACAGAGAGTGAGTGATGAAATTGTTTGTCAAGTACAGAGCCCGGGCCGCCCTAAGTTGGATTGTGGTGTGTGAAGGAGGAAAGTGCGCTCGTTGGTGGCACATCTTGAGCGGTTCTTCCACGCTTTTGGGCCAGGTGGCCGGACATCTTGGCTACGGCTCTGCCCAGCTGCTGGAGTCCTCTGGAGCCAATGAACTTTAATAATGCCCCATAATTCACCTATTATTGTCAGATTAACTTCTCCTCTCCCATGCTGGCATGGCCGGTGTGGTGGTTGGTGAGTTTGTGATCTCATATTCAGTGTGTGCTACTGACGCGCTTGTTTGTCAGATATGTCTGCCGAACATCCTGTTCTAAACACAACCAGAGACATATGACTAGGGATGGATCGGGATGGCTGCCTGGTCCAAGGGTTTCCACAAAAAAACATTGTTTTATTTTAGATATGAATCACTCCTTTCTTATTAAAATGACAAATATTTGATTAACGCTATTAGTATTATTTTAGTAGAATTTTCCCAACCGCCTATAATTTGTATTTTTTTGAATAGCTGAACACAATTTCTGATTTCATGCATTAAAGCAAACATTCTCTTTCAATCATGTTGTGTCTAATTGAAATACATCTTGGCACCCTCGCTCCTTCTCTCGTACACACCCTTGCTATGTGTTTTTTCCAAGAGTCACACTGTTCTCTTTCCGTCGTACCACCTCAGGCAATGCTGGTCCCACCAAAAATGTGCTCCCCACCTCGCGTACGTAGGGTTCCACCCCAGCTGCCCCAAACAAGACCCCTTTACACTAATGCATACAAGCTGTGCTGTCGTATTGGGAATATACTAATGGAAGCAGTCCCAAAGTTTCTGCCCTCTCTCACTTTTTTCTCTCCGTCTCTGTAATGCACACATTTTTTAATGCCGATAACCCATTCACATAGCAAATATTGGATTTAAACCTGCAGTTAATATGTTTATCTTTATGGAACATTTCTGATACTTCCGAAACTTTCAAGGTCAGATTAGTGGAGTATTTTTTTAAGGAAGAGCCTAAATGCATTCAATTTCATTGCTATGTATAAAAAAACGAATGAGATCTTATTTGTGATTTTCAGTACACTGTATTCAAATACAAGTCTTTATTATCAGGATACTTGCATGATATAAAGTAACAGGTAAGAGTCGATTCTAGCAGTTTTTTGAATTCCAGCATATGTTGAAGTGTCATACTTTATATTGACAAATCTAAAAGCAACATCACACAGGCTGAAGTGAGAAGTGCTTCTATCAAAGGGCACCGCAACAGTCCTTTTCTTCCCAAACCATAAGAGTATGAAGAACGAGATCAAGACAGGGGAGCTGCCGTGAAAGACAGATACATCAGCATATCTGCTTCCTTCTCCGTCCATTTTGCAGTAAACGATTGCGCAGATCCCCGCTGCGGGCTGTCACATAAAAGAGGGCTTTCTATTTTTATTAATAGTTAAAGTGAAGGAGCTGTCAGCAGGGACAATAGCGGCCATGTTAATAAATAAAAATAATAACTATTACAGTGCTGTGGTGAGAGAGGGAGAAAGTGACATACTCAGACAGAAAGAGAGAGAGAGAGCAGGCAGGGGGGATAGACGGAGTGGCCATTTGTTGAAACCTTTCGCTTGTCAAAGCTCTCGGGCTTAAAAGCCTCTGTCATTGTTACGCACAGATGCCAGAATAGAGGAGAGAGAGAGAGAGACGAGGGCTAATAACACCTGTTGGGGTGACAGTGAGACAGCTGTCAGTAGAAACTGCAGCAGTGAAGGTGATTTGCTGAACGGTGAGGGAGTGCGTCCAGAAACCAAAGGCTGTGTGTTTTGCAGGCCTGAAACGGTCAAACTTTGAAGTGCAGAGGATATGAGACAAGAATGCGATAAACTTTAAATTGCAGACATGCCACTGAGGAAGTTTTACCACTAATGAGACATTAAATATTTGGCAAGTCTTCTTGTATTTGGCAAGTCTTTGAGTGTAAGTGTGTGCCGCCCACCTGGGGCCTGTACAGTCTATCAGTCGCAAAGACACAGGTTAGTGCTCAGTGTTTTAACTCCAGCTGAATTGGTAATGGTGCCACCTGGTGTTTTTACTTTGGTGGAGAAGTGTTTAAGTGTGTGTGTGTGTGTGTTTTCTTTTGGAGATGGGCGTTTTCATACTCTGAAGACTTTAGCGATTAAGATTTAAATGAGATGTTTTTAAAGACACGATTTATCATATAGTGTCAAACCTTTTGACCTTCAGTTGCAAGCATCATGCTTTACTATTTGAGGTACAGGATGAATAAAAAAAAACAAAAAAACAATGAAGACAGGAAATGGAAAGGAAAAGTGAAAGGAAATCATAACTGAAATTAGATTTCGTGTGTTTGTGTGTGTAGTTAAAGCTTATGCTTTTGAAAATGTGAATTTTTATATTCGGAAGTGTTTAGTGATTAAAATTTCAATTAAGCCTGGATACAAGATGAATTCAAAGTGTGGTTTTGGCATATAATGATATGTAGAACTGTGAAGGTCAAACACAAGCAGGTAGAAGTGTCATGCTTTATTATTTAAGATACAAAATGAAGAATAATAAAAAGAAATTAATTCAAATTTAAATAAAGCTGGAATTAAATGTAAAGTAGTTTGTCAAACAATTAGTTGCAATTAAATCACATACGAAATAGGTTTTTGTTTGCATAATATACGCATGTGTTCTGTTTATATTTATTATGTATGTATAATTACACACATACAGCACATATTTTGAACATTTTATATTTATATGATAAATAAATACATTTAATATAAAAAATAACGTTTTTAAGAAATATATATATATATATGCATTTGTGTTTATTCACATATACATTATAAATATACACAGCACACATATATAATATGCAAACAAAAATGAGTGATTAATCATTTGACAGCCGTATTTTTGCATTTGTAGGTTTTCGTGATTCTGTATAAATTCTGTATAAATAAGTTTTTCAAACACGATTAATCTTTTATCCCATGACCTTACCATTGCTTTACTATTTGAGCAACAGGATGTTGAATGACAAAAAGGATAAAAATGAATCATAAAGGAAATCACAACTGTATTTAAAGTTGTGTGTGTGTCATCTCTCAACCTGCTAAAATACCGACTGCTGTCATTTACCACAAATACACACCTTGTGTTTCTCTTTTACTCTTTGTGTCTCCGTCTTCCTCTCCCTCTCATTTTGTTTCATATCGCAGTTAATTGTTGTGATGGTGATGCTGGTACGTGTGTGTGTGTGTGTGTGTTAGAGAGGTATACAGAGGGGGTGTTGAGAGTTGTTGTAATTTTCCTCTCTCTCTCTCTTGTTTGAGACGTCCGTCCTTGGCAGGTTAGTAATTAGCGTGTGGGGTGGAGGGGTTAGCTGGTCCGCGGGGTGTATTAGAAAAACAAAGCGCACAGCCTCGATAATGTGTCCATTGTACCCGGTGCATTAAGAGCCTCTTTGTGTTAGCTGGAGCATAGGGCTAATGATTGGCTAACAGCAGGTGAGGAAGCTGCTCAACTCTCTCTCTCTCTCTGTCTTTCTCTCTCCTTCTCTCTCTCCATCCTCTCTTCCTCCTGCCCTACTGTTGGTGCCATTAGAGAGACGGGCCTTTATTACAGCAAATGGACTTTAAATGAGCTATATTGTGATGTTGCCTGCCTGTGGTAATTCTCTCTCTCTCTTTCTTTCTCTCTCTCTCTCTCTCTCTATCTCTGTCTGTCTCCCCTCCAGAGGCCCCCAGTATTGAGAGGCTGTTGTCTAAGGACTGGAAGGACAAGCTTTTGGCCATGGGTTCTGGCAACTTTGGAGAGATCAAAGGTAAAACGAAAGACTTTGTGTCTTCATGTGACCTCAGAGTGTATGCGTGTTGCGTTGGATGGTTGATATACCTGTTGTGTTTTTTTTTTAGTGGTACGAAACCAAAGTATTCGCTGTTTCCATTGGCTGTTGTGTCAGATGAGCTGGTTTTGCGGTTCTAGATTGGAATAATCACAGTTATAATTGTACGCATCAAATGTCACCTTAGACATCTTCAAGCGTACCAAGAGCTCAGGTATGCTAATCCACCTAGCTCTAGCCTCTTCGCCGGCCCCGGTTAATGATCTGCCGGTATGACTTGCTAAGCAACAGCCTCGCTCATGTTAGCACGGTTAATGATACATCCTGTTAGGTCACTCAGCCGTAGCGAGAACACACTCCACTGTCACTTTAACAAGCCTCCATACACCTTCCTCGCGCTGCCGGCGTGTTCGCGAGGCTAACTCAGGAGTAAATGTACTTCATTAAGCGACTCAGAAATATTTAATCAAACGAAGCTTGTTCTCGCTCCTGGAGCAGAATAGGGAGTGCCATTGATCAAGCCGTTGGTGCAGTAACCCTACTGTGTTGACATTTCAGTAAGAGAGCATCCCCGCCACGACCACCGATGACTAGCGGTTGGAAAGGGCCCTCGCCACTGTCCGCTCTCTGTGTGTGAATACCCTTTAAGATCAGAAATGGACACACAAACATATACAAACATAGTAGGTCGTTTTAAATTAGGTGCTGAAAGCATTTAATAGTACACATAAAATGTACTGATTGCAAACAAGAAGAGGGATGGCTGACATTTTTAACTAATTAGAAACACTGAATCATTTTGTACTGTATGTTGACATTTGGCTTTGCTGAGGTGTTTGTGGGAATGAGTTTTTGTCGAAATGGTGGAAGTTAGCAAAACTGCTTAAATTGCTCCTAGCAAATTCATTACAAGCTATTTTGCCACAAGCAGGTATTTTCCATGAAATTAAATAAAGGGGTTTTTCACAGTGATAGCCGTAGAAGAACCATTTGGAGCCATGTTTTTCTAGTATTAAGAAAGTTTTTGTCCATGATACACCCTACATGTCAATACGGAACCATTATGTGTGGATGGGTGCTGCATAGTGACATGGTGATACAGACATATATCAAGTATTTTTGCGCAGCTGAAGCACCGTATTGACCAGCGTTCAGAACTAGATCTGTGCATTTAATGCATTGTACTTTATATGAAGTCGACTAAATATATTGTACAGTAAAGGACTGCCTGTGTTAACCACACAGGAGATGATTACAGAGCAAAAGAGACAGAATGGGAGAAGAAAAGATGGAAAGAAAAGTGGTAATGGACAATAAGAGCCTCGGGCTAAGCTCTTTCTCTCCTTCTTTCCCTCATGTAACACAGCACTGTGCTGCTTTAGGGATTTATCTTTTAAGCCCAGTCATTAATTAGCAGTGAGAGCTGCTTGACAGGTATTACATTGTTACAAATTGGTTAATTACTGTGGTTTGTGACATGAGGCAAGGCAGTAAAGGCAGCCTTAGGATGTTTAGAGAGAGGAAACCACTTATTGATCCAAAGCTGAACTTTCAGTAGGCGAAGTAAAAAGCCTTCGGTTGTGATTGATGAGGCTGGTGTGTTTTCCTATGTGTGTGTATCAACACCTTCTGTCAACTCTAGACTAAGGGCATCTAGAGTATATTGTGTCAGAGGTCTGTTCACATTTTAATGAGTGAATCTTACTGACTGCGCTAGGGATGGACAAAGCTACAAATGCTTCTGGAATTAACTAGTTGGTAGGGAGTCTGAATGACTAGTTGGTAAACCCTGTGTAATAATGGTGGTTTATGGGTATGTCCACCAGCAATGATCAGATGCATTCAATGGGGATTTGGTCAAAAACAGCAGGACAGTGCAGGGTTTTGTTTTTTTTATAGACATTTTATATAGACATATTTCTATGTAATGTGATCTAACCAGGCACAACAACTTTTTTTTTCTCCTGGCCCAAAGTGAGGAACAAGAAATGATGTATCTTATTTTTATTGTCTGAAAAACTACTATATACATATATATTAGTTGTTTAAGGTTACTTAAGGTTACTTTTTTTTTTTTTTTTACAAAAATAAATATATTTATTAGGATTTTATGTGCAATAATAACTGAAATTTTTTCAAACAATGCATTATTAGTTGCATAATTGAAAAGTTAAAGGAATAGTTCACCCAAAAAATCTGTCTTCATTTACTCACGCTTAAGTAGTTCCAAAACTGTATGAATTGATTTAAATGAAGATATTTTGAAAAAAGTGTGTAACCTGGTTGTTTCAGTCACCAAAAAATACTATGGAAGTCAATTGTGACCCAAAACAGCCTGGTTACAAACTTTCTTCAAAATATCTTCCTTTGTGTGCGCCAGAAAATTCATACAGGTTTGTAACTGATGATTCATTTTTGGGTGAACTATTCCTTAAAGTTTATAATATTTAAGTAAATATTTAACATCTGAATATTTTAAATACTTTAATTAAAATATAAAAAAAACATTCAAACCCATCCCCTGTATGAGCAATAGGGTTGTGGAAAGAAAGTGGAAAAAGAAAGATTGCTTTGATCCCTCTTTACTCTGCAAAACTCGTCACTTTTCACACAAGGCCCTCCCTTGTCCCGGGCCGGCTCAGATACACACCCTCTTGTGAAAGCTCAGTCTGGGAGCTGTAGGTTTATTTTTTCAACTGGCTGTCTGTGACAGTTGCCTTTATTGTGCATTGTTGAGACTGTGTGTGTGTGTTCGTGAAGGGTTACAAATGGAGCCTACTCTCACCTTCCTGCCAGGGCAAAGGGTCAGGTCAGCTGTTATGACTCTCTTCTTTCTCTAGCTTTCTTCATCATCTGTTTTTCCCTGGTGAGGAATGTGGCCCCTCAGAAGGTAGAGACCGAGAACAATGGGGGATTGTGGGGCCACGTAGACGTGTGTCTGTGTGTGTGTGTGTTTTAACACAGATATATGAGCTCAGACGCACAACTGCACACGCATGAAATCATTAACAGACATGTGCTCAATTGGACATTTGAACGCTTTAGGGGTTTAGCGCACACACAAACACACACATTGTTTGATTGGTGGTAGTCTGGGGTAATACCGCAGTGCAACGACATCCTGTCGAGTGATTTAGTCTTCCCCTCCTGCCGTCTGCTCTGGGGCTGCTCGTATGTCAGAGCGCTCTCAGCTTTAGCCCAGGTCGGAGGTCAGCTCGTGCTAAATGTGTAGCGACGGCAAGGTAAACACCAGGGCGATGGCACATCTCAGGAGGAGCACATCTGGGTACAAGGCTTCCTCGACTAGTTCTTTGACCCTTGGCCTGTGCCCTTTAACCCCTGCAGGCACCCCGGACAGCCTGGCGGAGAAAGAGCGCCAGCTGATGGGGATGATCACGCAGCTCAGCAGTCTCAGAGAGCAGCTACTGGCCGCCCATGAGGAGCAGAAGAAACTGGCTGCTTCGCAGATCGAAAAACAGCGCCAGCAAATGGAGTTAGCCAAACAGCAACAGGACCAGGTTAGCACTTATTCACCGTGTTTGTGCCATGCGTTTCTGATCCTAACAAGTGATTTTTTTTTTCAATGGCTGACACCAATAACAATAGCTTGAGGGCAGGATAATATACTGTTGTTGTTGTATATATGAAGTCAATTTTCTGATAACAAATGAAGTTTACACAAATCTAGATATTTAATATTAAAGTTAACCAAGTACAATGCGACACGCTTGGTCTCACACAAGATGAAATCTCATCAGACACTTAGCTGTGTATTAATCAATTAATCAATAAATGTGTTCTGATAGGCTGTAATTTAGTCGCTTCGAAGGGCATTTTACTGTTAGAAAGGACAGAAATAATCAATAATCAATCTGATATTTGAAGCTTAGGTAGAAGACATTCTTAAAATTGACTATTCCCAATTGCTTAAGAAAGCCTTGTATGTTAGACTTGTTCCAGGTTCTCTTAACCCTAATAGTACTTGTTTCTCTAAAGGGGAAATTTGCAATTAATTTTTTTTGTGTTTATGAATGGGTGTTTTTAAATGTTGTACTGCTTTTTATGGCTGCACATTTAAAGACAAAATAGTTTTATAATATTATCTATAATAGTTTACAGTTTGCTGTTAGACGACCAGTAAATTAATCAACTGTTGTGACCCATTCCTCCCTATCATGTCTGATTAGGACACAGTGCTTCTGTGATGAACATTTAAATAGTGAACAGTGCTATCAGTGAGTGAGTGAATGTGTGTGTGAAGGAGAGGTATGGGTGTGTAACATACTAACGTTCTCCACTTTGAACCACATTCACAAAGAAACCTTCTGTTCTCTCCATCCCCCTACAAGTGTCTGTGTGTAAAATTCAGGTCCCCTCCAGCATGCAGGCAGGAGTCTAAAGGTGTATGCATACAGAAGAGTGTGCTTTAGCTTTGTTGTGTGTATAGTTGCTTCTGGGGAGCTCAGTTTTACAAAAGAAAACAGATCAGTATTAACACATATACTAACACACCTCTGTACACAAACACACACAACGCTCCAAGACTGGGTGCCACTCCTTGGTAAATATGTATGAAATACAAAAGCACACCCAAGAGCTTCAAACACCATTCAAACCTGTGACCCCTATCCGCACAAATAATGAAAAACATTTTGACACATCTGACAGTTTGACATGTTCTGTCCGCAGATTGCACGACAACAGCAGCAACTTCTGCAGCAACAACACAAAATCAACCTCCTGCAGCAACAGATCCAGGTGAGTCTTCTTATAGATGTGCATGTCCACTTGAAGACTTGTATACGTGTTTTGCGTTTATGCTTTTGAAGAGGTATGTTTGTGAGATGTCACAATGTGAGTGACTTGTCACCGTGACTGTGGGGTTTCATGACAATCAAACGCTGTCCACCAATCAGCAATCAACCCCCCCTCCTCCTCAACCAATCATTAACGCTGGTATCCAGAGTCCATGCTCATAGTCCTTTGGAGAACAATCAAAATGTAGCTACAGACACAAAAACAAAGCAACATTATGATTTTCATTTTTTAAGGCAATCCTGACAAGTTCAGCTGAAAAAAATATTCAAGATAACTCTCAGATTTAAGACTTTCATTAAAGAAACTTGCATTATTATAACAGTATATTCAAATTATATGGGGTCATAGCTACCTTTATTACAATTCTATAATTGGTTAACTATTTAAAAATAGCTTTACATTGAGTATAGCAAATGCAGGGCAAAACAGTTGAATTTAACTTCCCAAAAGTATTGGATGTCAGCTACTCGCTCTTTGTGTGGTCCACAATTTTTTTTTAAATCACTTACGAGGTTTCATTTCAGTTAATATGCTGCCTAAAAAGATAGTTGCCTAATAGGTTTTAAAACTCTGTGTATATAGACATAGCAATCATGCAAACTATGATATAAATGAATCTTTAAAAAACTATGAAGGGAAAGCCCTAATGGCTGGTAAAGGAGCTTTTAGAAAACTAAACACAGACACTTTTTGATGGGTTTGTCCCAGCTGACTTCTACATAGGGCAGAGAGAGACACTGGCCTGCTTTGTGTGTGCAGGTGTGAAGCGAATAAAGGCTTTGTGTGCAAGAGGAGATGAGATGAGTCTAATTTGGTTGATAAAATGAGACTTAGCCTTGAGAGGGACTCCGGCAGTTTTGGCCAGGAAGCCACATCACACTGAGACTATTCACACACACACACACAGATCACTCTCGTCCGCTGGACCCCTGCCATTCTGTTTTAGTGCCTGACTGTGTGTGTGTTGCAGCTGTGTTTGTTTGTGTGTACATGTTCATACTACACAGCTTAGCCGGAACATGTGTATGTGAGACTTATCTGTGTCTATTTCAAAATCCGCATCAGCTCTTGTCTGTACAGTATGTGTGTCAGTAGCAGCTGTGTGTGCGTCAGTCCTCAAAACACGTCCGCTTGGGTTTCTCTAGCCTCGCTCGTCGCTCACAGAAACAAAGCTTCTTTTTCCCATGACTTTGCAACCTTTTCCCAAACAAGCACTTCTCCATTCAGCCCAGTGGAACAATAGTTTCTCACAGTCAACACAGAGGAGGCGGAGGGGGGCAAGAGGAGGAGACCCTTGTTATGGGCCAATCATATATTAGCCCTAAATCACCTCCTTAAAAACACACATTTGACTTGTGTCTAACACACAGGCCGCTAACATACTGTGAGCAAACACTTGCGTCAGAGACAAATATAGCACTCCTGAACTTTTAGAGTTTAATACAAGATGTTACTGAGGTCAAAAGCCAGATTCCGCTTCCAAAAGAAGGAAAATAAGCTTTAAAAGTCAACACGAAAGAAAAAGTGAGCCTGTTTACCTTTTTAATAAATGTTCCTGGTCTTATTTTTAACAGTATTTTCAGTACATGTAATTGAGAACAAAAACATTTTCCTTTTGATAACAACCCTTTTTCTCATCAAACAACTCGGATATGGGTCAGATCTGGGTCACATTAAATAAGTCAAATGTTAACTTTAAATTTAAAACTCCTGGAAGAGTTACTTCTCTGCTGAAATACACACACAGTTAACAACTCTATCCCTCTCCGTGTGGGGCCACTTCTTTAGGCTCTTGGGGGTAATGTGCATACACACTCTTTCATTCGTATTAAACTCAGGACCCCTGACAGTTATCCTACCAGGAACACAGGCTCCTGGATGAAAGACTACACCTGCCGAGAAGCTTGAGGCACACATGCATGAAATGCAGGATACATATAATGCATTTCCATGCTTAACGAGAGGCGTAACGTTGAGAAAGACCTGTGGGCGCTGTAGCTGGGAGCTGCCCACTGGTACAACCTCCTCCTGAGCGCCGCTGTACTGTAACACTTTCCCGCTGTCTGTTCACTTTTCTCTCATTAGCAGCCTTCTTTCAGCACACCTCCGCCAGCTCTGCAGGGCGTCGCGCTGGTGTTAGAAAATTTCCGCTAGCCAGCACAGGGGCCGAGGTGAGGCTCCTCCGCTGTCAATGTGGCAGTTAACACAAGTAGTCAGACCTCCCATGAGGAGCTGTTTACGCTGGCTAATTTGACGTCGAACGTCAGCCATTTAGCACGACGGCACATAGCCACGGCTAAAGACACAAGCAATGTTGACGCATATTTTTGCTAACTAACTAGTTTAAGTGATCAGACACGGTGGCGACAAACCGGTGGCTGCTTATAAAACACATATTAGAGTCAACCTACATTTCGGGAAGACTAACCTAATAAAGGGCTTCCACGGCAGTAGCTTATACATGTCAAACACAGCATGATCGCTTCCTAACTCAATCAGACTCATTTGCTGAGCGTCAGTGCCTCCTTGAGATTGCAAATCCATTTTCCCACGGAATGAGAGTTAAAAAGAAGGTTGAAGAAAAAAAAAGGCAACAGGAGCGTTAGCGCATCAGACTTAGGCCAGGTCCTGTGCACAGGAGCGGCTAACCCAATTGGCTGTGTAATTGTTTAATTTGTCTCATTACACCTAAATGAATGTAATTGGTGTTTTTCCTGCATGAAGTGGCCGCACTGGTTGTGTGAACTGGGCTTTGTGCAGCACCGCGGATGACGGTGGGGGAGTCTCTCAACACATGTTCCCAATTGATATGAGCACTCACTTTATATTACTAAAAACATTTAAGGTGGCATTTAAGCGTTTCTATAGTTAAAGTGTGTTATTTCTGCACAATAAGCATTATAAGTTTGGTTTAGTATAATAATGTTAGCACCTTAGTGTGCAAAATTGCATGTTCATCTTATATATTTGTGGCGTCTCTAAGTTGACCTTAAAACGACTGACCCAAAAGATTTGTGTGTGTGTGTCTGTGGGTATGTTCTGTTTTCCTGGAAAGAAAACAGGAGAGAGGGAGAGAGTTTGCTGGACAGACATGTCTAACATTCTCATTCAACTCTTATTTGTAAGTAAAGATTCAGGCCACAGGATCAACAAGACATTGAGTGAGAGAGAGAAGGCGAGAGATAGATGAAGGAAATTCAGCCTTAAAAGAAGCCATGCGCATAAAATTCTCCAAAGTGCTATGTGTTCAACAAGGAAGCCAAAAGGAGGGAAATTAGCAGACACAAAGTGTTATTCGTGTCCATTTCCACCTCTACTTCCTCTCCAAGTGCAGAACAACTGTGTGTTACCTAAGCGACTGGCCCTGAGCAGCATATAACAGCCTGGTGTGTGCCCGTGTATGCGTGTCTTGGTGTGTTTGAGTGTGTGGGGAAGGCTTCTCTCAGCCCGGTGGTTGGCAGCTAATGGGAGCTATTTGAGGAAGGACACACAGGCAGAGGAGCAGATGGGCGCTGCGTTATGCCCACCTACAGCGGGCGGCTGACGCACCTCCTGCACTCACACCTAATGGGGGCCTAATAAAAGGCTGGCTGTGCAGACACAGGCTCGCCACTCAATTTCATTAGCCGCTAATCAGGCAAAGGTGCCCTTGGCTCACGGAAAAGGACCGTTCGCTAGAAAAAAAATGAGAGGCATACTTGGAAAAAAAGAATGAAGGGCATGAGTGAGAAAATGGACATGCGTTTGCAATTGGAAAGAGCAGGGTTGTTGTTTTGGTGGGGTTCGAAAATGCCACGTTTGTCTGGAAGCTGCGATCAAGCATGGAAAACAGAGATCAAGCATCAGTCATGTGATCTCAATGCAACTCTATATTGGTCTAGACTTTGATCAGATTCCAACTGTTTATTTATTTCATTTGTTTTAGGATATTTTAAATGCTATGTATATATGTAAACTACTGTAAAAGCTGTGAAAAGAATTTAGCAGCAAACCTTTGTAAATCATCCTAACATTCCTACATGCTCAGGAAAATTTATTGCAAAAAAATACTTTTACTTTATAAATTAAAGTTTAGAAGTTTGCCATTCATCTCAAAGCTTGTCAGCTTGTCAAATACTTACAGACCCAAAGCTTCGGAAAGAAGTGGGTCCTGATAACACACCTAAAGTGACATCCCACAGTTGTCATGATGTAACACTCTCATGAATACAAGACAACAGTGACAGCTTCCTTATTCAGCCTTCAGTGTTCAACCAGGTGTATAATAAGTCGAGACATTTAATACAGAGACTCTGTATTTCTATACATGCAAAAGCAGACTATCCGCACATGTTTGTTTGAGAATGTGCGCAATTGTGATTGTATCCACCAGGGACAGTCCTTTTTTTGTACTGACGCCTGCAGCAGACTGGCAGTCATCGCAGGCACTCTGTAAAAGTTAATGGCCTATGCTCACGTCCACGGGGCTAATATTAAGTGCCAGTCTGCAAGTACAGTGCGTGTGTGCTAACGCTGCTATCCAGGCGCAAATTAATTATTAGTTATATGGCTATGTGTCCCCTCTTCAGCGCGAGGTCACTGAGGCCCGCCTTTAATTGCCGGAGCATATGGCTGGAAACAGATTTTAGCGGTGGGACTCGTTCTTAACCACCGTTCTTGCGCACATTCTCAGATGTAAGCCATATTGTCAATGCTGGCAGCTATTGTTTCACTCATTTACTTCTTAGAGCAAATTACTCCCTTATAATAGCTCTACCTTAGAGTTTTTCTCTCCTCCGTGCCAGCAAACCTGTTCACACTGCATATGTTAATTATCTGCACATCTTCATTATGTTCAAAAAGCTTTAGGTTCAAGCTGTGCCGCCTGGCGAGAGGCTCTGACTCAGTTTGGTGCCAACTTTCCACTTTTTCCCTTTCCGTTTGTTTCTTTCAGCATTTTTCTTTTTTGCTCTCTTACTCTCTCTCTCTTTTCAAATCAACTATGAAAGTTGCAAAGTTGCCACTCTCTTCTTATCCTCGATGGGTTTTTTCCATGTCTATTTTGCCATTGATTGTTCTTAAGGCTGATTAGGCAGGGTTTAAGGTTCTAGCTTTTTGTATCTTTTATGTATACACAAACAGTTATTTTTGTTTTATTTATTTATTTTTTCAATCATAGAGCTAGTTTATATAGGACCAGTCTACAAGGGCGTTTTTGTCTCATTTGAAATTTACCAGTTGTAAAACCCAATTAACAAGACCAATTCCTCTATTTAAAAAAAAAATAAATTTTTTAAAGCTTTACAAGTAAGCCATTCTTCCGACCAGAGAGTTCAAGGAGCCAATATGGAATTCCACAGCCAGCTGTTGGCTGATTAATAGAGCTTTACAGAGCCTGCAGCTGGAGTTGACACTTTTGTTGTAAGCTTTCTGGAATACTCCACAGTTTTTATGTACGTTAGACAAGAAAGGATACATTCTTTTAGTGTTTAGATGCAACTGAGGGTTTCCCTAAACTATTACTAGTTTAACAGCAACCCATCCAACCCCTACAGTTGAGGTGCTTTGTTCCATTCCAAGATTATTCTTCTCAAGTCTTGTTTCAGCCCTCTACTTCATGCATTCCTGGTCCTAGCCAAAGTGAGTGATTCTTTGCAGGTGACGTTAACCATTCAATTTAAATCTCCTTTGGAAGCCACTATAAAGTTTAGTCCTATTGTTCTCTAATTCATGATGCATGTCAACTGAATGCGTCAAACTGCATAAACTGGCCTGAAAATGTCAATATCAGTCTCACCTACTCTGCGTGGGTAATGCTATTTGCTACATTGATTGAATAGAGAACAGCATGACGGTGTGTTCGAACGCTTTGAGGAGATCCACGAGCCTCTAATTCCATATGCACCCACACACACACACACTTGCTTACATGTCTATGCGTTTAAGAGAAGAGCGTGTGCTTGTAATTTGCCACAAAACACTCCTTGCTCAAAACCACCAGAGAACACAAGCGCACACGTGCGCATTGGCTAGCACACACTACTGTGGCCACAGAGCTGCAGCTCGCGGTGAGGAGACACAGGCAGAACCAGAGGAGCATATGTCCAATTAGGACTGGAAGTTAGAGACGCAATGCAACAATACGCCTGTCGAAATGCAACAATAAAACGCCACTGCATGCCTCCTGATCTGGGAACAGGAGGTCTGCCATTTGTGGTTAACCAAAATGGAGGAATGATTGCACTGTGGTAGGAATTCAAAAACCCTCAGCCTCTGTTCATCTTAACACGCGACTGCTGTGATAAAGCACCTCCTCTGCTCTCCGAGCATGTCACTTTCATATATACAGTATTGTCACTTTTGGAGCTTTTGTGCTTTTCTCGTCAGTGGAACCATCTGTCCTCTTCTTTTTTGGGGCCTGTGTGTCTCAAGACTCTTCCTTTGCCAAAGTCTCTGGCTTGTGTTTTTTTTTTCCTTCTTCCTCCCTTTTTAATCCTGGAAACCTTGTGAAGTGGTGTGGCGAGTTGCCGAGCATGGTCCTCTGCAGAAATGGAGGCCAGCTGTTGCCCGAGCGTGAAGAAGCTCCTTCACATGACAATAATCAAGGGGATCAATTGTCCCAAGAGCCAACACGTCCACACCTCACTTGTCCTCAGGTGACAGTTCCTGGACAAGCACAGAGTTTAAACTCTCCCTGGGAGTAAACTGGCCAGACAAAGAGTTGTCCTTTTAGACAGGAAGTCTAACTGACATGTAAATCAGCCAACTACAAGTCGTTCTGCATTTATAAAACATTTAAGTAAAGTGACATGTCAAGTAAGGCATTAGCTGGACAGTGATGGAACTGCGGGTGGTCTTCATTGTTGACCTGTTTTTGCTAGACTCTTTGTTTGTGATCAACATCTTAATTGTTTTTTTTTTTCTATCTCTTCAGCAGGTCCAGGGTCAGTTGCCTCCACTGATGATACCCGTGTTCCCTCCAGATCAGAGAACGCTGGCGGCCGCTGCGGCACAACAAGGATTTCTACTTCCTCCAGGGTTCAACTACAAACCAGGCTGTAGTGAGTATTAAAGCAGCATTTCAGTGATGGGTTGTAAAATGAAAGACTTCAGTCCAGTTTATTGTTCACACGAGAGATTTCAAACCAGATTGCTGAAAGCGGAGTCTTTAACCCAATGTTGGGCAGCATCTCCCTCCTGTCTGGTGTGTTATTAAGATCAGCCAACACCACTGATGCCCGTCATCTCCCGCACATGACAGACTCTCAGACTAGACAAACTCACTTGCTTTTGTGTCTCTGTATTTCTTGTTCAAAAGTAGGAACAGGAAAAAAAAGAAAACTTCCTCTGGGGTTTGTGTTTTTGGCCGTAGCAGTCCAACTGTGAAGCAATGTGTTGTTTACCGCGAGAAACGAGGCGGCAAGTGCCAGCAGCGCAGCAGCAGAACGCTCGCACTCTCACGGGGGGGTATAGTGACCTGCCCCAGGTTTCTTCATATTAACACGGGCGGCCGCCAGAACACGCTTCCAATACGCCTCGCACACGCCTCCGACTCCTCTCCAACTGTACGCGTGCACACACACAACACATATATTACACACTCATGAACGTACATCTCCCTTGTGAGACGGACCGGTCCGCATCTCCAGCTCCGCCCACTGCGCTTCACAGTTTCCCAAACAAGTCCCCCCTCCCTCTCCCTCCTCCCAAAGGCCCCCTCTCTCCCAACCATACACCCTCTATTTCAATTACAGCCAGCAGCACCATCAAACCCTGCCCAAAATTTCAATTACGCATGTCATTTAGTTACCATTACACTGCCTCCTCACGAGGGAGGAAGCCGACGTTTGAACCCCTTAAAACCAGAACAGAAAAAAGGGGGATGAAATCCCTCCGGTCGCAGGGTCTGGACTAAGGGGACGCTGGTTCCCACCCATTGCTCCCCGGAGCCAGGCCACGGAGCTCTTCCAGTCGGTCTGAAGATACTGCCTCCTCGCCAACAGCAACATGTTTGCTTTCCTTAGTTTTGCTCTTTTGTTACAGCTGTACCCGAGAGAGACATAAAATAGCTGGAATATTTGTGTTTGTTTAGGGACTGAGAGAAAGACGAGAAAAAAAGACAAAACACACACATCTCCCCAGAATACATCCTTGAACCGGGTCCAGGGCAATCTCTAACCTAGCGGATGAGTATTTTAGGGGGGGAGGGAAGGAGTGTATGGGAAAAAAGTTTTGGACCCACTGATAGGAGTGTCTGGTTTATTGCTTACTGAGACAAGCTCTGACTTCCTCTACAAACCCCCATGTACAGATACTCTGGAGCATCCAAAACTGAAGCCTTATGCCTTGCTGCCCAATTAACATGCACTTTAAAAGTTACGTGTTTGTTAGATTCAAGCGGAGATGCTGTAATTAAATGTATTAATTTAATACTTAAACTACCTGCACAGAATGGTGGGATATCGTCAGTGTTGGGGAAAGTTACTTTTGAAAGTAATGCATTACAATATTGTGTTACTCCCTACGTTACTTAGTTACTTTTTATGGAAAGCAATGCATTACATTACTTTTGCATTACTTTTTAAAACGTGGCCAGAACTTGAGTGTTTGTTTTTAATATCAGAAGTTATGTTTATAGCAAATGTAAAAGGCTCTTCAGCTATAAAAAAAATAAAAAACAATAAAGCACAATAGTTAGTTTTTGAAGTCATTTTTGCTTGTAAGTATGGTTGAACTGGATCATCAAAGGTCAGCAGCAAAGACATTGGTTAATAAAATGGGATTAGATACATTTGTGTAATTTAATTATTGCTGGTTTGTGTCATATTCTGAGTTTATTTTAATTCATTTAGATGAAAACTAAATCTGTTTTTTTAGAGTGAGATTAATTATTGCACATTCACATTTAGTCTAGAACTACACTGCATTCACACACTGCCTCTGTATTTCTGATTTCTCCCAACATGGGGTCAGTTGATAAATAAGAAAACAAAGTAACTGGCGATACTATACTGCTTTGTGTTACAATACTGTATTACTCTAAAATTAAAAAGTAATGCGTTACTTTACTTGTTACTTGGAAAAATTAACATTACAACATAACTTGCGTTACTTGTAATGCGTTACCCCCAACACTGGATATCATAGGGGAAAAGCACATCAATGCTGGCTTTAAAACACACACTCCATAAATCATTGATTCTTGAATAATAACATAATTATGCTGTCAGTTATCTAAAATATTTTTTAAAACTGTCTATCTGGATATCGAGCAGATGCATGTTCTGCCCCTATTTCTCAGAGTGCCTTTTCCGACCTCTCCTCCCCTTTCCACCAGCATCATTCCATTGTCCGTCACACTTTGAACTCAAAAAGCTGCAGAACAGATTGCAGAACACTGAGGGCACACTTGTGGTTTCTCATGTCACAGGCCTTTTCAGCATGATGCTGATAACCCCCCCTGCCTCCTCTAGCCGAACTGGACTGACCTTTACCTCTCGGTCGTGTAATTATAAAGCCCATATCTGCAGGTGGACGCTAATAACTCTCGCTATTCACTCCTCGTGTTCTGATTCATCTCTCCAACGCAGAGGCTCTTGTGCGGGGCCCGAGGAGATGGGGCGCTGACGTTACCTCGTTAATTACCGTCCTCTCCTTATCATGCCTTAGCCTTCAACTGCTATTGTGCTCGGGGTATTAGAGCTGCAGCCACACAATCAGCCTTTCATTAGAATGGAGGGGGGGACTTCACAATGGAGGTCTTTACCGACAGAAGAGAAAGCAGTGAATCTGTCGCTCCATCGAAGGAGAGGAGAGGGGGATGGGGCCCAGGGCCTGGGCAGAAGTGTAGGGAGATGAAAAGGATGGGTGATGTGCAAAAAAAAAAAAAAAATCTGAAGATTCTGACATGCCTATAATGCTCTCTTCCTCAGGTGACCCTTACCCTTTACAGCTAATCCCTACGACTATGGCAGCGGCTGCTGCGGCGACCCCTGGCCTCGGCCCTCTTCAACTGCAGGTAACGTCCATCTTGTGGTTTTGTTGGTTTCTGCGTGTTTCTGTGTGTGTGTCCGTCCTTTTGCTGTGGCGGCTCTGTGCATTTTTTTCCCAACCTTTCAAACAAAATCTCTTTTTCTCCCCTCGGTTTTTTCCCCATTTTTTGTTTTGTGATCCCGATAGAGAACAACAATACCCACTGTTCTCCTCAACTCTTTTCCTCATGCCAACTGCAAGTTGCCATAGAAATGGGCCTTTGTGAGGGGCCAGAGGCCAGAGAGAGAATGCCGCACTGCTGGCTCTGGGGTGCTGATATTGTTCACTGTGGAGCGAAGGGTACCATAGAAACTGTTTTTAAGGGGGACAGAGCACAGAGGGACACTGAACAGAGAGCAAACACAAAAAGATATTATGGGCTGTCTGAATAGAGTCAAACCCTAATGCAGCCTCACTGTGCTGCTCTGAAATGGAAAATGCCATAAACATGCATCTCCATGTCTGTCCTTTTTCCTCTTCCTCCCTGGTTTGGGCTCTGGCAGGAGGAGAAGAGAGAGGTGAAGAGCATCAATCACACAGATGACGGGGGGATATAGGTGCGCATCTGCTACAACACTGTTGTGTAAAACGACTGTATTCCGACTCACTCTGGACAGGCTTCATTGAACCCCTTGTCACCAGGTTAAGAGCCTGGTTGTTTGAGATGCACTAACCTAGGGACCCACAGGGTCCATAACCGGCCCGTCACTATTAGCAAAAATAGATGCACATTAGAGTGAATTTTAACAGGGCTTTGCACATACGTACACACATGCAAAGATACATGCACACCTGCACATCTGTATCACAGATTAAGCATATGTAAGAGGTATAAATGGCTCTCACACATACGTGCTTGCACCGAAACAGGTGGTATTCCCAGGTGCCCTCTGGATAACAGGTAATAAAACAGGCTTTTTTTTTTGGTTTTGGTTTTTTTAAACCCTCGCTGTCTGTGCACTCACCCCGCTGTGCTCCGTATGACTGGCTTACTGCGAGAATCTTGTCCCGTCTGATTTTATCTGCTTCAGAGCTTGTCTCCATATGTTCCTTCGTGTTAAGATTCAAAAAATCCCAGATTGAACAGCTTTGTCAGGCGCAATTGGATTTCGCCAGAAAAACAACTGGGGAAAAAAAAAAGAAACAACAGCATCCAATGCCACTGTTCTCTCATTCCAGCTTCAAATCTCCCTTGCAACACACACACACTCAGAGAGAGAGAGAGAGAGAGAGAAAGAGATTACGGCTTTGTCACAAAGAAAATGATTTACTAAGGCTAACCTAAATACAGATGTCTCAGACTAAAACACGTTGGATTTCCTCTGGGACAGTCAGCGTGTCTCATCTTTAGACCCCCCAACACGATGAGAGGCCCAAAATATTTGCTTTGGTCACTTCACGAACCGTAGTTCAGTGGTTCATGCACTTAGCTCAATGAGCTCACACTTTCAGTATGGGTATGAATTTGGCTTGCAAGACCAGAAATGCTACAATTATATTTATATTTGCGTTTATGCATTTGGCAGACATAGCGCTTAAGATTCTAGCAGTTTGCACTTCCTGGGAATCAAACTCATCATACTGTTTGAGCTAGACCAATGCTTGATTATAATTTATAGTGCATCTTGCATCCTATGTAGTGTGCATGTTGAGTATTTAGAAAAATTCTCTTTATGTTTTAACAAACCTGCATTTGCCAGATGAACAGATGATCTGTGTGAGACTGCTCACCTACACAATGGGCATTAAACAAGACCTTTAAGTGTGTGTGTGTGTGTGTCAGAGTGAGAGGGAGCCATTGTGCCAGGGGTCACTATCTTCAAGGTGTCTGCCATTAGTCACTGCAGCGGTCTTTAAAACCGGGCCACAAAACCACTTTTCACAACTGCCTCTACAGTTCACACTGGCCTAATATTCTATTAACAGCTAAATTAACCTGCGTAACCCACCAAACCACACATATGTACGCTGAAGGATTGTCTTGAAAAGCAGGGACCATGACTAATGCTCTGTTGAAAATGTAGGAATAAAGAAAGAGGGAGAGATGAGAAAAGGAGGAGTAGAAAGGTACTAGCTGTGAGCTGCAGTACTGAAGAGGTATAAAGTGGGTCAATGGAGGAGGTCAGCCATCATATGTAGAGGCAGATGTTGGACCATATTGCACCGGATTACTGCAGCACACAGCAGAACGAGCAGAGAAAGCGAGGGAGACTGTATTAAATGCCTTTTATCAGCCGTAAGAAACAGTACATGTATTTCCATTTGTAGTTCAAACCCCCAGCGATTTATTTTTTTGACAGGCACTTGTTTGCTCACAATGATAAGCACCGCGAATTCCATTCAGATAGCGATCTGGTGGCATTGTCCGAGCTCGATGAGGTCAGTGACACTGTTAATAGATAGCGTGGCTGGATTGATCCTGTCCAGCTAGCCCTATCTGCACCACAACATAATAAGCTTACATAACATTCCCAGTGTATCACACAATGGGAATGTTATTTTGACTCAGAGCTTCCCGCAAGCAGACATAAAATCTGGACTGAGGACCGAGGCTCTTCCCTGACAATCCGAAAAAATAATTAAGCAGAAAAGAGAAAAAAATGATCCTACCTCACAATAGATTTTAATTTGGCTTTTTGTGTTTTTGTAAGCACTAGCTTTAGCACTAATTGACACTTAGGGAGGGAGATTTCTTGGCAGCGGCTTCAGTCAGATGCAACTCATGTCGAAGTTCATCCTGCCTGGCGCACTAATCAAAACGGCACAGAACTCGACAGCCAGTGTTTAGTTTAGCACACACACACACAAAAAAATTACGTTAAGAATAGAAAGAATTGACGACGGCAAAGAAAAAAAGCATGAGACGCACAATAGCCAGCGGTGACCAACGACAATAGCTTAGAGGATCACTCCAAACTGCTTCCATTTTGACAACAAAGCAAGATGGGAAAAGAAGCTCATAATCTGAGTAAAGCAGGGGATTACTGGAGAGCAAGAGATGTCTGCTCAGCCACATAAAGACACGCAGATCCACTCCGACCGGATAGCGCTGACAGCAGCCCGTCTTCCTGCGCTCAGGGAGGGGACGGGGACTTAGCGAGGATGGGGGGGTGGCTTTGTTAAAACATGTGTCACCAACACTAATACTCTCCAATCAGCCTTACAAGTTAAAGCGCAAATGCCAATCTATCTCCTCCCATCACCCTGCATACACACACGTACAAACACACACACACTACTTAATGCGGTAACATCTGACCTGCTAGACTGGACCGGCCTGATATCAGGTGCGGCATCACTGACAGTCATTTCTTTTGCGTTCTTCCTCTGTGTTGACGGTGTATGTTTTCTTACCTTTGTCGCCTTTAAACACACACACAGAGTTCTAGTTAGAGAATTAGAGCTGGCCTAAGACTCCTCTGTGGGGATTAGCAAAGAGAGAGAGTGAAAGAAGCAAGGGGAGAAGCTTTAATAGTTCAAAAGGACGCAGCTTGACTGAAGGAGTCAAGAGTCCTATCAAATCCCTCACAGATACACCCTCCCCCATTCAGCACCTCTGTGTGTGCGCTTCTGCATAAGGCTGACATTTAAATTCCTCTGTTACATCCCCACTTTTGAGATCAGCCACCCATTCATCCCCCATTCTCACTGCGTGTGCATACGTGAGCCCGTGGGCACTCAAGGGGCATTGTGCTGTCACTTCCTGTTTGCTCACGCTGACGACGGGGTGGCAGCGCTTTGAGCGTGTTCAGTGGCAGCCCCTGTTGGAAGTGCAGTGTATGTGTGCGTCGGTCTAGCGGTTGTGACTGACAAGAGCTGGCCCTGTAATAGAACTCAATTCAGAAAGAAAATAAAGCAGTCTGATGCAGTGGACCGGACACGGAGCATCTCGCCCTCTCACGCACACACTCAGTCAGGGCACACTCCGACAGGGGCCGTATGTCACGCTCAGGCACACACACAACCAGGGGGTATGGTGGGAGTAATTGAACAGAAATGACCAACAAGAGCTTTATTTCATGTCCTGCTCCCCTGCACAGACTGCAGCTCACAACGGAGGTCACCTCCTGATCAGAAAGCCTCGAAAAATGTGTGTGTGTCAAGGTAGTGTACGACCAGGGAGGAATAAAAAATGTAAAAAGGCTTAGAAAGTTTATTTTAAAGATAATTAACGACTGATTGTATGATGGCATGCTGATTTGAGCTTAGATTATTTTGTGATGTTAAACAAGAGATAAATGAAATCAGTTTTGTAGGACAGATGTCGACTATACAGTCGGAACAATTCTAATATTCCAGCATTGTTTAAAAATTCCAAAACAGCATATTATTTCAATGCAAGTCTCTAAAATGTCTCATTTTACTTACTGTAGAGATTAACGAAAGGCAAAACAGTGTTGATTAATATTGTCCATCATATTGGACACAACAAATATAATGCATATCAGAGCTTTTTTAGATATCAATGTGCCCCTACTTTTATGCACACAGTTAATACAGCAGTGTCCTGTAATAGGAACTATCAGTACTTATTAGCTCTCCGAGGTGCAAATTTAGGCAGATAAAAGCCAGTGTGAGTGGATAGAGATGTTCTGTGTGGAGATATGTCTCTCAGCATGATGGTGTGTTAATCTCTGTGTGTTCTCATCTGATAGAAATATTTAATTCTAGCAGATACAGCCGACAGAAGATTGTGGAGAATGTGCTGTCGAGGTTGAGAGAGAGAAAGAACTGCCATGGACATTTGCATAAACCAGTCTTTGTTTCCTGCTGGTGGCTGGCAGCCAGAGACGAACAGAAGGACGGAAGTTTTACTCACAAACAGCCACTCGCTTCCAAACCTTAAAGAGAAAAATACAATTTAAAAAACAGCCCGTCTCTGCTGCTACTGTAAACACAGATTTGGTTCCTCATCTTTTCCCACAAATACAATAAAAGCCCCCTCTCTCTCTCTCTCTTCATTCTTAGCTTTCCTCAAAGTCCACAAAATTGCACATGAAAGCAGCACAAACACTTATTGCAGGAATTGTACAAGCAGCTTCAGGAATATGTTTTTCGTGATGTCCAGTTACCGTAGAAACAAGTGCCATGGTTCATAAATAAATTGTTGAAGAGCACATCAATGAGTTCCACGTTCAACAGTTTCGTTTGAGGTTGACAGTTACTTATTTGCTTGAGGGGTAATGTAGATATCCACGTCTAAAGGCTTGATAAGTACTGATACGTACATATAAATATGCATGATAATAAATTTAGAAAAAAATAACAAGTTGTCATATTTAAGAACAGCCAACATATTAAGAACTAATGAAAGGAGCAAAATGTTTATTTATTTTGTCAAATGGCAGTATGCTGCATTTCATGGAATCATGCTGGCAGATATGTTTTCTAGTTTTAAGAGCGCTTTCTCATGGGTCCTCCTGTCCTGGTGTGCATTCTTAAACAAGAGTAAAAGAATCAACGGGGGGTCCGGTGTTTGTTTCCACTCCTGGTGGCAAAGAGATTCACAACTTCTCTCTTTACATAAACACATTCACCAGTTTTTCACCTTGAGAGGAACTTTTTTTAGTCTTTTCATTCCTTAGTGAATATGACCCTTATGGTGAGTGTGTCTTTTCCCAGGATGCACCTTGACGGGGACATATCTCACTCACTCGCGTCTGCTAGCTGTTAGCGTAGCCCCTTGAGGCCGGATGGTGGAACATAAAGTGACAGCTCTGTCCCCTCACACATAAACAACCATCAGCCCTCTCCACTAATGGCCAAACCAGCTTTTTAGCCTGTTTTTTTTTTTTGTTTGTTTGTGCGTTCTATGTATTCATTTATTCATGGACCTTTCTCTCTTCTTCATCCACTCTTCTGTCCCTTCTCTCACTTTCTCCTCTCTCTCTGTCTCTGAGCAGCAGTTGTATGCAGCTCAGCTAGCTGCCATGCAGGTGTCTCCGGGGGCCAAACACAGCACAGTGCCTCAGGCCAACCTGGCAACCGGAACACTCTCGCCCACCAGCGGCCAGAGCGAGAAAAACAGAAGCACCCCGCCACCAAAGCCCAAGGTATGTGTTTGTGGATGCATATAAGGCTGAAAAAACTGTGTAAATGTACCATCCAGAGCTAATAGTCTTTGTATGTACTGGTTTTGAAGGGTTTTTTTTTTTTGGTTGATTACCCATAACTTGCGCAAGCTGGCACTATGCCCTCAATTTTCCGTGCCTCATTGCATTGTTCCATTTCAAGTGCTTTGTTATGGCAGCTTCTGAAGGTCCTTGGTCCTCGAACCAGAAGTCTAGCTACCACCACTGTGTTGTGCTTTTTCCGATCGTGTATAAGGCTCTGAACAGGTATCTTTCCCTTCGGCCAGCATGGCAGCAGGAGGCCAGAGCTATCGGAGCGGAATAAAGCTCCATGAATATCAGGCAGGGCAGAAATAAAAGCAGCCTGTCTGGCCTCTCTTCCCTCCTGCTGGGCTGGTCACTCTAGATGCCCGGACACCCCTGCAAGCCCATTCTGTCCCGCTCAGCAGTACAATAGCTGGACCGTGGGGCGGCCAGGGCTGGATAAACATGTGTGAAGGCCTGCTGCCCGCTCCCTCTCCGGCCTTGAGCCACGACTGAGCCCAATGCTTGTCTGGACAGGGAAGAGAACAGACCTGGAGCTCAACCACATGCCTGTTGCATAGAGGAAGAGTTCAGGATATGTTTCCGTCTGTCAATCTCAGTGCAAGATTTGGCGGTCCCCATCGATTGGGCCTGGCCCCATGCAGCTCATTGTGTCAAAGGCTAATGAAGGCTGGTTTCCTCAAACATTTGGTCCTTTGTTGTCACATGACCAAATAAATGGGGAGAAAGAGAAGGGATAGGGATAATACGGATAATTGGAGTGCTGCCTGCACCTGCTAGACCTCCGCAGCTACTGAGCCATGAGAAAATGACCTTTTCCTTAAAAATATTTTTCTGTCTTTCTCATATTCCCTGTTAAGTATCTCAAAGTGGAGGCAAACCTTCTGTTTCCCTCTCCAAACCTTTCTTCAATCACGACTCTCTCACATGTTCTCTCTGCGTCTGCAAGCTTTTGCCATCGTGAAGGGGCAGGCATGTATATTTCAGGGTTGCTGCCCTGGGGTAGTTGCCACTCTCTCGTTTTAAGACGTGTGCCATGTGTCAGACAGCTGGTTGGACTGAGGCATACAAAGCTTAAGTGCTTTACCCCGGGGGGAAGCCTCACAACTCAGGTGCATCACAGAGTCACTATATCACGGTTTTCACTCCGTGACCTACTCAGATTCACACGTGCCGACCCTCACACCCTCATTCCTTCACTAAGTCTCAGTGCTGCCAAAGTTAAATTGTTATATACATACAAATTTGTATGGTCAGTCAGCATTTTCAGCTCTGAATCTTAAGCGATCGCTTCCAGTATTGACACAATTATATTTTTTAATTTCTGAAGTTATTTTTATGCGATTTCTTTTGAGATAGGACAGTAGGGATATGACAGGAAAGCACTGGGAGGAGAGATGGGAGCGGGATCAGCAAAGGACCTCGAACTGCCATTAATCTTAGATAGCTTTAAGCGGAGTTGTGCTGCATGTCGACACACTAACCACAAGGCCAGTGGCACCGACATGTTATTGTTCATTTCTACTGGGGTGTTTTAGGTTTTGGATTCCTAAGTGACTTATATCTCATTTTATATGAGATTTAAGCTTATTTATTTTGTATTTGAGATGTCTCCTTCTGTAAAATGTATGACAGATCTTAAAGCTAGCCTTCCTCCTCTCACACGGCTTTGCCAGTCTTCATTAGTTCTCCTCTCACCAGCTACATTCTCTTTGGCTAACATCCCACCCAAGGATTTGCTTCTCGAAGAACAATCCGCCATCGGGGCGGGAGGCAGGCATTATCTGTCATAAATATTCAGTTTTCCTCTTCAATGCAGCCTCGCTACACACCCGACACAATATGGGTCATGATACAGTATTCTCCTCAATCGCGTCTTAGTGTTCTCATTGAGTAGGGTCTTTTGTGTGTCTCCCTTATGATGGAGTCCACATCCCACTGGTTCCCTTTCCATTGAGAACGGCGCTAATGAGGACAATCCTGTTACGGCCCATCACAGCACGAGCAGTGAGGGAAAGGTCTTAATCAAGCTCTCCAGACCTCAGAAGCTAACATGCTGCCTACAGCCTCTGAAAGAGAGCGAATGTCTGCTGGTACTACTGCAGAGGCAAGACAAGGAGAAATGTGAGAGAAGTGGCTGTCCTCTAAGGCTGTTTCTAGCCATTCATGACAGACGGAAAGGCTCTAGAAACAGGTGTCGGTACAGATGCTGCACTCCCCATGTTATCACATATAAGATCCCACCACAGTCGGAGCATGCTAGTGACCTAAGACTCACTCCGCCAGGCAAAGATGATTGACAGCTGTGGCTTAAATGGGGGCTGGTGAGGTCATGAGACCAAGGAGGTCTGAGGTCTGATGTGGTTTCGATTTAGAGCTGTGAAGCTGTTAAGAACAATAGTGAGGGCAGAAAGGTCTTAATGGCAATTCATTGCAATATTCTAATGATGTGTACAGGGCAGCATCTGCAATTCCGAGACCTAATTGGCTTTATGGTGCCTTCTCTGATGTGATTACAATGTCAACGGGGTTGATAACCGGGTACTAGTCATTTGCACGTATGGATAGAGACCACCACTGGTAACCTGGAGGCACAGAGGCCGTGTTTGTTTATTATGTAATTGAGTCTAACTGACATCCGTGAACATCTGAAGCTGGAATGTGTGCATCAAATAATCATTTGTGCTGATATTTATGAAATACTTGGTTATTCTGTGTTTGTGTGTATGCTTGTATGTTTGTTTCTTCTCAATGCGCAACATGTTTGGTAAATGTGTGTGAATCTTCTCACTTAAGCATGTTTCTTTACATGGTATGCTCGCTTTGTCCCTGTTCTCTTGTTTGATTGAGCATGGGTGTGCTGCATGTTTATTGCGCCATGTCATTTGCGCAAAACGTCCAATATTGGCCAGTTTTTCAACTAGCCTGCGCAGCCGCAATTAATCGTACATTTCCTTGTGGTCTGGCCGCATTTCGGCATGCGGTCAGCTGATTTGACCCCTGCTGGGAGATTTGATTGGGTCCCAAGTCTCTGAGGAGAAAAATCACACCAGGCCAAACGTGTTGCTGTTTTGCAGGACGAGGGCGCTCAGCCCTTGAATCTTTCGTCCAAGCCTAAGGCATCCGAGAGCAAGTCACCCACCTCCCCCGCTTCCCCACAGGTCCCTGCCCTGAAGCTGGGCCCCGGGTCCCTGAAGCACAGCGCCCTCTCTAGCATCGGAGGACCGCCGTCCAGACTCAGCTCTATAGGTACCCACACCTCCACAGTTCACTGCAATTCAATAAACGCACACTAACCTGCTTAATGTTATTACATATTGCCCTGAATGTATCTCTCAAGAGCATTTCCTACTCCCTGGATATGTTTTTCTGCTGGCACAGGCTCTTGTATGAGATGGTAATTGATGTTACATTTTTAGGTTTGTAGAATTTAATTTTGCCTGAAGGGCACATTGTCAAACATTTATTAGTCTAAATGGTGGGGGAGAGCTTGTTAAGCAGCTGTGTTTGGAAGCGAAAGAGAGCGAGACAGCGAATGGGAAGGTTTAGCGGCGTTTATTTCTGTTGTTTAGAGGTGCTGAATAGAGCAACACAAGCCTTCCTGACAGGCGCTGAGATTAGACAAGCCTCTTATACAACTCTGTTACCACCCACAGCACAAACAACATACATTAATAACACAATAAAGCAATATTCTCCCCTCCCCGTGCCTCCCCTCCTCACAACAGTTAGCCATTTCAGACTTCTTCCCTGTAATCGCAGTGTTTTTCAACAAATCCTGGGATTTAATAGCAGATTAATGGATTTGCCGCCCAGATGTTTTTTGTTCAGAAAAAATGGATTAGGAAGTAAAGTTTTCACTGGAATCCTTTAGAACATGACGCGGCGAGCGGTTCTTTTAGATCATTAAATTTGAAAGTGCCGTATGGCCCATGATCATTCCATCTGGAGCACATCTTTAAGGGGGTCAGGAAATATTGTGATATCAAAGACGTATTCCGAGCCCCACATAAAATGTTGTTTGTAGGTGCATGTGCTTATCTGGATGTATATTTATATTTCAACTTGACTGATGCCTTTGAACGCCCTTTTTTGTGCAATTTCCCCATCTTTCCATCATCCTTGTTCTCCACCTCTCTTATCTGTTTGACCTTGCTAAGTGACATCTGTCCTGAGACTTTCCAGCATGCCCGACCCCATGCGTCCCTTTCTTTTTGTATCACTGTCACCACAGAAACACAACAGGGGCTGTCAAGGACTGTGTCCTCTAAGGCCATCACTCTCTCTCTTGCTTTTCCTCAGAAGCCAAAAAGAAAGTTTCACTCTTCAGGTCACCGTAATGTTAAGAGTGACATACTGTTTATGTTTTGTGCTATTAGGCTGATAGTCATCTCCTCTTTAAACAAGTCATTTTAAATGTAAGAAAATCTCATAACCATCTCTTTAGTGGGGTCAGTGCTCTCAATTAACACTCCAGACATTTTTTTTTACCCCCTATTAAATCGACTGTCAGGAAGTGTGCTGCCTCTATCACCCTGTGACCTGTGGCCACTTTAGCAGATTCCTGAGATATGACTTTTTAAAAGAGTTCCCTACTCTGTCTTTTCAAATGAAATGCACATAATCCATCCTATCCAGCATTAGCGACCGGATTAGGGCAGATAAAGACTCATAATCTAGCATAGGTCTTTGTTAGATCTATCCTGGCAAGATAATGCTCCAGCACACACATACACTAGCCAACAGATGCGGCTAACGGCTTGGGCGGTTAAGCTGCTGAGAATAATACAAATAATAGCCATGAAAAGATGGTTGGAAACATCTTTGATATGCTCGGAGGCAGATGTTGCGGAATGGGCCAAATTAGGCCGCTTATGGCTTGAATATAAGTAATCTCTCTTTTTTTTCTTTTAAGATTTATATGAGCTTTGGTCTGAATAAAAGCGTACAGAATGGCAGACAGAGAGAAAGACTGCTTTTATATATGTGGGATATAAGAGACATTTCACATTTTAGCAAAACTCTCAATGTAAAAAATGCAGATTTGGGAGATTTCCATCAGACGTCAGCATCTGTTTTCAACTTGATCTGTTATCTTTTATTTGTGTGTGAAAGTATTGCCCTGTTCCAAAAACCTAGTGAGCTGCCTACAGAGGCAACATTTTAAGGCAAAAAAAGTAGGCATATATAATTATACAGCCTACTGCACTGAGGCATTGTGACAAGTGCAATGCATTGCAAACAATATGTAAAATTGCTTAAAGGGACTGAAAATGTGTGATTTGGTAAATACAAAAACCATATGAAAATGACTGCTTTAAGCAAGACACATTTATATGCTTTACCGGTCTCTTATGTTATGTTTTGTGCTCTTTCTCCTTCAAACCTGTCATGCTTTCAGACCTGCTGTCGTCCATCACCTCCGGCGGCTACCTGAACGACCATGAGGCAGTGACCAAAGCTTTCCAGGAGGCCCGACAGATGAAGGAGCAGCTAAAGAGAGAACAGCAGGTTCTGGACGCCAAAGTAGCGGCAGTCAACAGCCTGAGCCTCAACAACGGTCGCTCAGAGAAGGTTCGATAAACTCTGGTCTTGCATTTATCTACTCACTCGTTCTTTCAGTTGTGAAGGAATAAAGCCTGCAGATCCCATCCCGCTCATCGCCAATGAAATGAGGTTTAAAAGAGCCGAAACAACACAAGCAGAAGCGTTAATTACAACAGAACGTGTTTATCTCTGAACAAAGCGATTTCCCTAAAGCTGTTCTTGTAAAGAGGAGCAGTGGAGGTGACTAAGATCTGAAAGCTCTTTTGTTGTACACGATGGTCGTGTCTGGGAGGCAGGCTGAGGGCAGGCAGGGCGCAGTGAACGGGACGCTAATTTGAATGGCGTAGCTGATGCTAATGTGAAGTGACTGGAGTGACTCCTCGGCTGTGCGGCTAAATTGGGCTTGTTTGCTAAACACACTGGAGTCAGCTGGTCCACGAGCCACAGCACAGGAAACGCCTTCGACCACAGATAATAAAACACGCTCGCTTTCCGAGGAATTTGCATACAAATGCTTTAAAAAGCAGAGTGTGTCAGTAAACAAGCATTAAATTACGGACAATTTTGCCTCGTCCATCTCTAATGGCGTGATTGTGCACATCAGCAGAAGAAGGCGCTTGTATATACACAGGTGTCCTTGCTTCCTGATCTTCTTTGCCGCACAGAGATTTGGTTTATTTCATAAACCTTTGTGTGTAAACGCGTATCAACATCTGAAAATACACAGTAGGTAAATGCTTAACAAAAGCATGTTTATGGGTGCGTTGATCTCTGCTTCAGTTAAGCACACGCACACGTTGGAGGGTTTTTTTTTCTTCTCTCGACCAGGCTTAGTGGCTGTGCTGATTGCTACTAGGTTAATGAAGGTGCATTAGGAATAATCCACATCTCCCAAGCACTCTATCCTTATTATGATTTACAACAGATCAGCTGCACTTTACCCTGACCACAGCTTTATGCCCTTACACACACCGCCCTCCGTGCTGCACTTTTGCACACATTTAGAGTACAGAGGGGTTATTTTTGATTAAGGCCATACATCCGAATGCTGAACAAAGAGCAGATTAGCTGCAGTAAATATGAGGCCACAAACCCCTGAAGAGAGTTTTCAATTATCTTACACAAAGTAGATGATTCTTTTCCCCTGCATTTGCCGTATTTCAAGCTGAAACATGTAGTTTTAATACATTAAATGACTTCAATAAATCAATAAAAATAGACTTTTGGATTTTGTTACATCATGACCTATGTTTTGCGACTTACTAGTCTTAGCAGGGGAGGTTTGGGGCGATGCATAATAACTCTACAGAGCATCTGACTTGATGAACATCTGTAGTGCAGAATAAATGTGCATTTCTGTATTTCCATTTTTTAGGAGTACTGTAGCATATAGATGACTTCAAAGCTAACAGACATCGACTATACAGTTTTAGAGTCTGGATTGCAGTGGTTTGTGCTGAAATGCCACATGGCAAAGTGGCACATTTCTTCTTTCACTATTTTTTCCCCATTCATATACTGTTACTTGACTTTACCTCCTACGTGACTGAGGTCCACATCAGCCAGCCCATCTAATGTTTGTTTTTCCTCTTCAGTCCATTATCTGCTTATTTTAGTCAATTACTGTCCCTCTCCATTTTAACCTCGACTCTCTGAGAGGGAGTATGCTGCGCGCTTTGAACTTGTTCGCAAAGAACACGTTGTGCGGGCAAACCGAGCCCTGTTCCTAAACCCTTTTGTGTCACACTAAGCTAAATGGATTGTGGGAGATGAACAAGGCCAATCGTCTATGAGATGAAGAAGTTTTAGTGTCAATCCAAACAAGGTTTAGCTTGTTAGAATGGCCCAGTTAGCCTCTGCTGGTACATGTTGTAACTACACCAGCTCAACGCCATCTTTCTCCATTAAGGCTTATTCAAAATTAGCGGATAATTTGTGAATGTAAAGCAACTGTTTTTTTTATGAGGGCTCTTAAAAGTAGTAAATATACTTGCAATTGAGATTAACAGGAGTATTAACAAATAGCTTTCGCCACATATTACAGACCTTCTACTGTATAAAGCCTAAGTTTTTATGTTGTCACATTATCAAACCTGACCATCTCTCCATGTCTCTCTCTCTTTCTCTTTGTCTCTCCGGGGAGAGATTCTCTCTCCATTACACATTCATTTAAACCCCACTCACTAACTCAGTCTGAACAATTAAATCTCGATGGCTGCGAAATGGTGTAATGCATTTCATTACAGAGTCGCAGAAGGCCCGGGTCACTCTCTAATGGTGAGGACTCTGTCTGCGAGTGTGTTTTAAACGTAGCGTGGATTCAGGATGGAGTCTAATTGACTAATTAAGCCCCAGATGCAGCTCCGGGGGGGTGACGGGGGGTGTGCATGTTTAGAGAGAGCAGGGGGTGTTGTGTTGAAATATGCGGCCCAGCTACATTAGCCATGTAAATGCATAGTAAATCTCTTTTTATTGGGCGTAATAAATACCCAGGAGGCTGTGCGGTCCAGCCCCGCTCTCATCTCTGGAGCGCTCACGCTCTATAATGCATTGACCTTAGGGCTAAGCGAGAGAGACAGAGATCGAGTGAGTAAGAGAGGGAAAGAATGACTGTAAATAGATTGCAGGTGGCATCCAGACTACTCGTTTTTGATGGATAAACATTAACTCGCGTTTTCATTCATGTTTTTCTTCTGAGGCTTTTTCCATGCTCTTGATTTTTCAGTTCATTGGTGCTTATGCAAATGAACCTGTTGATTTGTGGATTATGAATCTAACTAGATTTGTTGTATGTTATGTGTGTACAGGATAAAGCCGCTCTTGAAAGCCTGAGCCAACAGTTAAAACAGTCTGAAGAGAGCAAGTTCACTCACGCAATGATGGACTTTGGCATCAGTGGCGATTCAGATGGTAAGACACCCTTTTACGGCCCATTATAAATTCATCTCTCAATTGATTTTATTGCGTAATCAAAAAGTTCTGTTTAAATTCGCATGAAATCTTATCGTGAACCACTCATCCATGCATGCTTATTTATTTTTTTGACCTCGTAAAAAAACTATTTAATTTCACGTCCATAAATTTCAGCCCTTTTCTTAGTTAAATGCAAGCTTGCACCACTACTAGTGAATGAAACCAGCACCCATTTAAAAAATGTTTACTCTGTGTATGTCATAAAAAAAAAGAAAAATATTTTAAAGAGAAATTAAGGTGCAATGATCATAGACCCTATTTATTTCCCCATAATCTTCATTGTATTCTAGTCGTCAATTTCGACTTCCAACACACTTTTAATCTTGCTCCATTCTATTTTTCGCGACCCAATAGATTCTCAGTGGAATAAAACTACATCCAACCCTACATTTCTACATCTTATTTGAGGTGTACTGTACATATATGTACTGTACATACAGTGATTCTGTGCTTTCCTTCTCCAGGAAGCCCGAGTGTGTCAGACTCTCGGATCTTCAGGGAGGCTCGAGGACGTGGCAGCAGCGAACCGCACATCAAGCGGCCCATGAATGCCTTTATGGTCTGGGCTAAAGACGAGAGGAGGAAGATCCTTCAGGCCTTCCCTGACATGCATAACTCAAACATCAGCAAGATCCTCGGTGAGAGAGAGAGAATAGTCCGAGACAGTGCTAGTAAATCACTCCAGCCACTTATCTAACCACTTCAGGTTTACCAGCGTCATCCCGTTTCCAGCTGTGCCATTTTTGACTCAAGGCTTTTGATCGATTCATATTCCATCCGTCTTTGATTCGCCATGCACTGTACACGCATTTCCCTAATTGGCTGAGATTTGTGGGTACATTAAATATGGGTGGGGCTTGACGGCTGGAACTACGCAGCCAGCCACAGAGAATCCCCTCTGTCCTTCCTCCTCAACACACACACACACAGCCCTCTCCCGCACTGCATTGTGTAACCACAGCCTAATGAATCGCTCTAGAGGGCTGACTCCAACAATGATGATATAATTCATTATGCATTAAACCAGCTCTCCAGTCTGTCTGACATTTTCTCCAGACCTCTGGGATTGTGTTTGACATTTTAAAGAGCTCCTAAGCGTTTTATAACGCTGGAAAATCTGGTTTTAATAAGGCCCCGCTCTCTCAATTGTTAACAGAAGGAGTTTCCCCTTTCCAGTGCTGGGTGCATGTCAGGGCCAGTGGTGACAGCTTTTTCCCATTAAACATACAGTAGGACTGTGTAAATTCAACACAGACTCGCATATACACACATGTAACACCCTGAACACACATTTGCTGGAGTTTCTGGAACTGTGGCGTGTGTACACAGTTGTGTATGTGTTCACACATCTCTGCTAATGAGAAATAAGAGACACAGGCCACAGGTACGCCTGTTGAGCTCTGATAATTAGATGGAGTGTGTTAGTGGCCCACTTAACCCGCTGTCACCTGGAATAATGTCGCACGTCACCGGTGTGTGTGTGTGTGTGTTTTGGAGGGCAGAGAGCTCACTCTATTCCTCTCTGTTTGACATCAGCTCCACTCAAAGGTACTCATTAGACCAAACAAAAACCCTCTCTTAGTGCAAAGTGCCAGTTCTGAGGCTAACGATAGGCAGTTAAAAGCTGTACTGGGCATTGAGAGTGTGCAAGATTGCATATTTAAAAACTGAATGATTAGTCGTCTAATCCATCTTAAAGAATCCCTGTATTAGTCGGGGTTTGAGTTCGATATGCCAAATTTTTCCTGCCGTAAATGTTTCTGGCTATAGCAGTTATCCCTGTCATTCTGCCTGGATTGCAAGTGTGTTTGTTCTCTCTGACACCTTGTTGTTCTTGCAGGTTCTCGTTGGAAGGCCATGACCAACCTGGAAAAGCAGCCATACTATGAAGAACAGGCCCGTCTTAGTAAGCAGCACCTAGAAAAATACCCAGACTACAAATACAAACCACGGCCCAAACGCACCTGCCTAGTGGACGGAAAGAAACTGCGCATTGGTGAATATAAGGCCATCATGCGCAACCGCAGACAGGAAATGCGCCAGTACTTCACCGTAGGGTACGTTTCATTACATAACAGCTTCCAGTAATGTATTCTTTTAAAGTCAACATCATATAGACGCATTCCTTCTCTTGCTCTGAAAGATCATTTTTTGCATTCCTAAAGGAATAGTTGGCTCTCCTTCTGGGTGACATCAACTAGCCCTCTAATTTTTCAATTCCATTCCTTTTTTCTCTAATTACCCATAGATAAAATCAACCCGCCCTACAATTCTTTTGTGCACTTTAGGTTGGCTTTCGCCATTCTTAACTCAAAGTTGTATTATAGTGATGTATGTACAGTACCAATCATTTGACTGGCCACCCAAGTTTACACTTTTAGCAAACAACAATCGGATGAATGTTTTCACCCAGGCTCTGCTAACAGATTGCATGTTTGTTGTCCAACAGGCAGCAGGCCCAGTTGCCCTTGTCCTCAGCGGGCGTTGTGTACCCAGGCGCGCTCTCTATGGCAGGATTGCCCTCTCCACAGATGCCCTCTGAGCATTCGAGCATGTCCAGTAGCCCCGAACCAGTCCCACCCACAAGCCAGCCCTCTTACCTCACACACAAGGGGGAGGGGCCTCGTGTTAAAGAGGAGGAGCTCCGAATGGACGACGGTAATGGCGACGCCTATGATGACTTCGACTACGAAGACGATGACGGGGACTATGGAAGCGACAGCGAGAATCACATCACTCAGTAAACCTGCCGATCTGACATCTCACCGGTCACCTGGCATCTCACGCAAGCAAACTTCATTCCGTCCCCATACACGTCCAATCAGGACTCCTCCAGAGCCAAGCCCGATATCCACAGCAAAGCACAGGACCTGTCAATCAAAGTGACTGTTACATGGAAAGGAGGGTCTTGTAGAGGAAGCGTAACACTTGCCCTGACTCCCGCTGAGCGAACGTACCGCGGCAAGTTCACATTGAATCACGAGTAAGCTACGACGACATAGGAAAAATGACCCTTAACCGGTTTGTTTATCGAGACATTTATTACTAAGGACCTGTCAGTCGACCCGTCATAGACACTTTAAAACGGTGGACCTGTTTGTTTCTAAAGAGACACTTTTAAACAGCTTTTTTTCTTGGTTCTATAAAATTCTCACTCAGGTACACAGTGCCAACAAGTGGCTTGTGAATGTGATTTTGTTGTTTTTGTGCTACAGTTTTAATAGAGAAAAAAGACATTTATTTTCCTCTTCACCGTAAAGCACCTGACAGGAGTACAATGACAAACTTTTTTTTTTTCAATTTGTTTTTCCTTCGGCGTGCTATTAGCTGAATCTTTCTATCATCCTCACGCCCATGTCCTCTCACTCAAAGATGTCTTTTCTGTTGGACGAAAGGATGGAAGGGAGGATTCGCGTCCCTTCACTCAGGAGTTCGGACATCGCTGGATGACAGACAATCCCTCCTTCCTCACATCTTTTCCTCTTGACACGCTTTTACTGTTCCTTTCTCCTCCTCTTCTGTGGGAGCTTTGGATGTTGACGTCTCTCTCAGGTGTGGAGACAAACTTTACGAGATAGCACAAACTTTGTGTTTGGTGAACAGCTGACATGGCGATGGTTATCGTGGAGAGTGAAGCCTCGAGCAGAATTATTGTACGCGTGCACATTTTTTTTGTTTGCGTGTGTGTTTGTGTGTGGATGAATGCGCATTTTGCTAGATTTTAAGTTAATTTTTATTACATGTAGACGGTTGATGTGCTGGTCATGTGAACATTTACAAAAAGGAAAAAACATTAATATTCAACACGTACGATTCATGCTAGCAGCCAGATCTGTGCGGAAGGAAGCCAAACGTTTAATAATAATGCTGCATTTAGTTTTAGTCCAATCATTAGTTGTTGTTTTTTTTCCTTCAGTCTTTAATCCTTCGTCATTTTCATTGTCTCCCTGAACAACCTGTTTCTGTCATCGCTGGGTGCAGGGAACATTGCACCTCGTCCTGAAAGGAAAAGAGGAGACGCGCAGAGAAAAGCTCTCTAGAGGAGAGGCTGTGCTTGAATGGCCTATTGAAGGAGGAGAATAGAGTTCCCACAAGCCCCGGTGCTCAGCACTCTGTTTTCAAAGGACAGCTCTGAGAGAAACCAGGGATCTCCGTACAAGACAAGCACGAGTGTGCGCGTTTCAATCAGCGCCCCTTAATATATCTCACATCTCCACTCCTCCGCAGGGGTTTGTGTTCTGTCTCTCTCTCCTCTTTTATTTCCCACCCATCTATCACCCGGTTTATCAGTGCAGAGGAGTCTCCGAGCCGTGCCATCAGTCATCCGCTCTCTGTGTGGCTCTGACTGACCCCCTCCATCTTACTGCACCTGTGTGGCTGGTGCTGGCACGTCGATGGTTCTTTGATTGACGGCTGCCCTAACTGTAACTACTCTGCCAGCCTCTCTCTGGCCTGGTGTGGGCATAAGCGGGCAGCTGGATGAGAGAGACACAAGCTGTTAGGTGAACAGCAGCCAGACTCCAGCCATTAATATCGGTTCATCTACCTAAAGGCCTGTCCACTCACGACACGTATCAAATGATATATTTCGAATGCAAACTAAAAACATATTTGAATTTTTTGGCCTACTTGAGATTTTTTTTCTGACGATAAATGTTAAAGGTACTCTTACGCCTGTTGCGCTAGCAAAGTGATGACCAATCGCATTCTGCGCGTTCGTCTTTGTCTAGTTTATTCGGTTCTATGAGGTCCAGTCCCGTCTGTTGTCTGTATTTGTGTTTTGCCTCCATGTCAACGTCACTCTGCTGTCGAGGTTGGGAGGAGCCGTTTCAGACTCTGCATGTTAATGTTTTAGTTTGTATTTGCAAATACTGTATTTTATTTTCATTAAATCTGCCTCTAGTGTAATAATATTATTAACAATAATTATAAGAATAGGCAGAATTTCCTAAGTTTAGTAAGTTATGTACAGTATAATTTATTATTTTCCTCCAGTTGGATTTTTTTTTTTATGATCGTATGAAAACTGCGCTTGATAAAGCATTATATTTAGCTGGGTAGGTATTTAGATCTAATTATTATGTTCAATATTCTGTTTTTTGTTCTCCTTTTTTATTTTATTTGTTCTTGTTTTTTTTGTTGAGTTAATCCTGTTCTGACGCTGATATATCTCTGAGAAAGTGGTCACGGTGAACTGCTGATATGAAGGAAAAGAGAGATTTCTCTTTTTTTCATTTTCTTTTTCTCCTCCGTGCATCGTTCATGAACTCCAAACACATTTCTTAAAGCACTAGGACTCTGGACACTCAGAGACAAACATAAGAAGAACATGATATTTTTATTTGTAATGGTTTATGTATAATGTGAAGTTTCCTCTCTGTTAATTCTCTTTTTCTTTTACTGAAGATAAAGAAAACAGCTATATTATACCCCACTTGTTATTGAACAGAAAGAGCGTGGATCTTGTTTACTGATATTTGTCATCCTCTCTCTTATGTTTCATTGGAACATCACTGGTTTAGACAAATCCATTTGTTTACCCATTTTTATCAAAATAGAGTTACAATAACCCTTAAGAGGATAGCTCACCCAGAAAATGAAATTGACAAAGGCTGTATGACTTACTTTCTTCTGTAGAACACCAATGGAGATATTTAGCAGATGGTCCAAGCTGAAGACAGTCTTGTATAAGAAACAGACTGAAATGTAAGTCATTATTCCCCGAATTATCACTACAGTCACCATTCAGCAGCTTGGACATTCTGTCAAACCTCTTTTGTGCTTCACAGACGATTAAAAGTGAAACGAGTTTTAAAAGATGGTGGCAGTTAAACTATCCCTTTTGTTTAGAAGACATGACTTTTCTAAATTGATCAAACTGTCTGATTCCGGTGAAGCTCCACTGAATGGCCATATTAGATGTTTTTACCTGCAGAATTGTTTTAGCTCCACACACTGTCTCCCTCTGTCAATCAAACTCACGGTAGTGACGTCACAATCACACCTTGTCAGATAACGAAAGTCACAATCACGGAATAGCCACCATCTGATGTGACCATGCTTTCACTTTTTAGTAATTCCCACAATCATATCAATCGATAGGGACACGTATGCTGGCTGGTTTAACACACAAGGTCACATTCTGTCAACGAATTATCTGTCAGCATGGTAACCTCATATTCTGATAATGATGGCCTGTATTACGAACAATAATTGATAAGACAATCAAAGTCATGTGTGGAGCTCAAAACAACGTTAAATGACATCAAACAAAAAGTACTTATCTTACCATCTCAACTTGAAAATCGAGAAAGATAATTATGTAAATATAGCATAGAGTTATAGATTTATATTTTGTTCATAACACAGTGTAATATAAGTTGTATATTTCTTTCTCTCTTTTATTGATGTTATTCATGCCACAATAAAAGCAAGAGTTACTGTACTCTTAAGGAAAAAAACGAAAAAAAGCGGAAAAAAAAAAGCAAGCCGTGGGTTACCACCATCTGTTCTAAGTTGACGTTTTTCAGTATTACTGCCAGTCAAGGCTCAAATAAAAACAGCAACGTGTTCTGTATCTCTACTGTGTGTCTGTGGCTCCTTTTTCTGCCCTACTGCAACTCACCAACTCCAAAATTAAACTCTAGCAGTCCAGAACTGCCAAAAAGCACCACACTGCACACTAAATACTATCTGTCTGCTGTTACGTGCCAACGCATGAAGCAATCGCAGCAATTTTACACCAAACAAAGGGAATTCCCAGTTGCTGAACGTCATCGCATGTGTCTGGAATGAGGTACGTCACACCAGACAGTAGGACACCTGCTGAGGTTACAAATATTTGTGGAAGAACGTTCATGAATTACACAGTATGCTTAACAAGTCTTAAAAGGCTTGTCTCGATCGCTCCCCCTCAAGTAGGTGGTCGAAGATGTTTTAACTTTCATACTAGACTTTCTAAACCACGCATTTCAATTAGAAATAATATTTGTGCCACAAATCAAAAAAAATTGCCCCGTGTTATCATACAATTAAAGAACCCAAAGCAATAAAAATACCACTTTTATGTGCACACCGAGTATGTCTGGATTAGATTTCAGTCAAAATAAGGCTCCGGTGCTGCCCTCAAAGGAGCGCAATAGTAGAATTATGGTAGTAAAAATTGCTTTCATTTTCCAAAAACTGCATATTTTGTGCAACTTTATGACCAGAGGTTAACCAAGTGCATCTGCCTTTGTTTATGAAAATCTGAAGTACTACATTACCCACAATCCTTAACCAGGGTCTAACAAAATAGTTCCTGTTAATATAGAAAATGGTTGTCTCCCTTATATTTACTGGAATATTATAGCTCTCATTTTTAGATTAAAACTTCACATTTTAATCACTCCCTTATAAAAAGGACACAGTTGTGCACTTTTGTCTCTTGTCCAATTTTCAAGTTTCAAGGCTTGCAACTATGAAATGTCTGAAATGCCTCTGGAAAAAAATAAATAAAATACTCCTAAAACCAAGGCTGCTTTAAAAAAGACACTCAATTCTTCCACCAATCAGAAGGCCAGAGCACAGTGGATCACATCCAATCAAACAGTTGGTCTAATTAACCACAATAAGCATGGTGGAAGGGGAATAACAGGAAAGACAATGGATGAAGGTAAGGTTACCTTTTGAAAATCGCAGGTTTTATGTGAAGAAATGTGATAGATGTGTTAATGTCAATGCTTTTCTAAAAGCTGCTGAGTTCAGTGCTCTTGTCTTTCCTGGCCCTGTAATGCTTTTCCTCTCCTGTGGGTCTGTGCTTCTGTCTTGAGTGTTTGTCTGAGAGGGAGTTCGTTTAAACGCAGTGGAAAGTGGGCTGGAAAATTGAGTCTTTAAGTCTTTAAGTGAAGTAGCGTAGCTCAGGGCACTGTAAATATTTGATTTTTTGCCTGTAGCTAATACTGAATAAAGCGTTTTGTAAGAGAGTGTGTGTGCATTCCTGCTCAGTATGAGGCTAAGTACAGAAAAGAAACATCTGATTCCTCGAGTTATCTTTCCTGCTGTCTGTTTCCCTGTCTCTGCCGAGCGCCGGACGGAAAAAGGGGGGCAAGATGTTTTCACGAGGCAACAGCATCATCTGAGGGAAGCAATTAGCATAATTCAGAGTGTGTATTTACTGTTTTTACATGTTTGTAAGCTCATGCTAGCTTATGTATTTTTACAGTTACCATGTCTGTGCGCACGATGCATATGTCTGTGTGTGTGTGAGTTCCAGAGAGCTTCTGCGACAGCTCAGTGAAATGTGCAGATTTGAAGCGTGGGTGTTTGGAGATTGAGTGAAAACGATGTCACATTAATGATTTAAAGTAGGTAATAGGATGTGATGTGCCTCCAGAGCCGCCAGCTAAGCTGAGTTTAAGACACTCCGCTAATGTATTCATGAAGAGGGGGGGATTAGAGAGTACTCAGAACTCTAACACACACACACACACACACACACATTACCAATGACAGACAAATGTGTATGCACATTTAGACACCTTAGCGCGACCGAAGCCAAACGCATCTGCACTTGCACTACAAAGGCAAAACGTTAACACGCATGCCATTCAACATCACAGCGGCCAAATACATACGGCTGCCACCAGAGCGAATGTCAGACAACAGGTTAAGCACTAAATATAAACCAAACCTAACAAAATCTCCAACCTCCCAGCACTTGCAACTTCATACATCTACTGAAATATGACAAAAACCCTAAACAAATAAACTTAATGACAACTGACAGTTGCGATGCATAATACTTTTGAGAAAAACATGCTACATTTTTTTTTAGGATGCAGAATTCTTTATGAAAAAGCCACCCTTAAATGCCCTTTACAGTCACTTTTGATCAACTGAATGCATTCGTCCGAACAATTCATTTCTTTTAAAAGTTCTACCTGACCATTTGAACAGTAGCATATGCATTTTAAAGTATGCAAGTAATATATTTTAGTACATGAAGTACAAATATTGCATCATTTCTATTCTATAAAAGCGTCAGCAAAGTGCTTAATTATTTTGGGACGCTGTGTTTCCAAAAGTATTTGATGTCAAATGAACAATCAGATATTAAACTTCATTGTGAGCTACCGTTTTTTGGTTTAAGCTTTAAATGTGCAGTCTTTTCTGACACGTCAAAGAAATAGTTTTCAGTTAATAATTCCAATGTAAAAAGGGCCTATTCATAGTAAGCATCAATTCATTTATTTTGTGAGCAAACGACAGTCCACTAAAAATTCTCTCATCATTCACTCACCCTCATGTCATTCTAAACACATGTCACAACACAAAAAAAAAGTTTCATGGGGATTTTTGATTTTCTATTATTATTATTTCAGTATTTTTTTTTTTGCTGAACATGACATGTGAGACTATAAATAGGCTGCAGATAAGCTTATTTAATTTTTGGAAGTGTAAATCATTTTAATAATAATTAAAAATCAATGAACAATGCATAACAATGTTTCGCATCTTGTGGCCCAGCAAAGTGAATTCAGTGTGTGTGGTCTGGGGATGTGCTAGGCCTGCAAACACAGCTGTGGATGGTTTATTCTGCTGTTTAGCTTCAGTTTAGCAGTAGGTGAGAGACAGGCATGGCATTGAGAGGAACAGCACAGCCTAAGGCTGCTGTCCAATCAGCTCTGACACATATTTCCCCTTACAGACGACAAATTACGTTTCTTCTCATTCAGTGACTTCATCAACAGCTGGCCTACTCCACCCCCCATCAATGTTCATTCATAGGAAATCATACTATTTTGTCTTTAAGAGACGTCTTCCTCCCTCTCTCTTGTGCATTTGACAGTTCTTATCTCAGATAGTCCAAGTCTGAGTTGACACGTCCATAGTCTCTAGGAACACAGCTTATAACACATTATACATGTTAAAGGGATAGTTTACCCAAAAATGAAAATTTTGTTCAGCTGCCTACTCCCAGGGCATCTAAGATGTAGGTGACTTTGTTCTTTAGTAAGAACAGAAACAAAGGTTTTTAACTCAACTTGTTGTAGTCTGTCAGTCATTTAATGCAAGTCAATGGGCATACAATCTTTAAGAGTAAAAAACATGCACAGACGAACAGCATTCATATCATTTTTTATAAACACCACAATGTCCGATTATCCTGTGTCACAACCTGAACATGTAACATGCTCTGGCACATAGATATATATACATAGCTGCCTCGTTAGCAACTGTTTCTATGAGCCGCGATATGAGATGATGTGAATGAGACACAGGTGGCATATCAGAGGTAAGAAACTATATAAATACAGTTCAGTTTCTTGCACAAACCGATTGCTTTGTGTCATAGGACATCAATGTTTTGCCACGCAGCATAAGGTTTAATTTGGATTTGTCTGTGCATATTTGTTTTTACTCTCAAAAAATTGTGTGCTCATTGATTTGCATTATGTGACTCACAGACTGCAACAGTTTAAAACCGTTTAGCTTCAATACTTTTTGTGTGTGAAGGGAAACTAAAATAATGACTTCATTCAACAATTCACCACAGCGCCATTTTGGAGCATATCTACTACATGCAAAAAGTATTCCTGTAGCTTCATAAAATTATAGTTGAACGCCGGATGTCACATGGATTTTTTTTACCAATCTCCTTGCTTACTTGTATTAGTTAAATTCTGGACGTTGATGATGTTTATTGCATTGCTGTCTATTGGAGGCTCAAAGAGCTCTCAGAATGCATCAAAATGTCTTGAGAAGATTAATAGAGGTTTTACAGGTTTGGAACGACATGAGGATGAGAAATTAATGATGACATTTTCATTTTGTGGTGGAGTAAAGGTGTAATATTTGCAACTGACAACTGATGGCAACAAACCCTTTTTCATAGATAGAGGAAGCCAAGACTTTCTAGGTTAGGTTGTATGTATGATCTGACCCAGTTCGTTTGTTGGATTTCATGGTTGCAATCCACTGTGTTCTCCACCAACTGGCAACCCAGTGTGCTGAGATAATGCTGGGTAAACTGGCAGTGGGTGGAATCACACAGACCAAAGCAAAAACAGACATTCCAACACGGAATGCACTTCTCAACACAGAATAACCACCGATACCATTGTTTTTTGAAGAAACAAATATGTAAACTTTAGGGCCGGGACTTTAACGTGTTAATTTAGATCAGTGGTTCTCAACCCTGATCCTCGCGCCCCCCTGCCCTGCATATTTTACATGTCTCTCTTAGTTAATGCTGCTGATTCTGATAATCAGCTCATTTGAAGAGAGCTCCATGCATGAGCGGTGTTCCCAATCGACATGGTCCCTACACAGTGTCTGTTAAATGTTGCTTCACTTCGAAAAATTCATTCATGGATTTGCACCGTAAATAAGTAAATACGATTTAAATTACGTCTCGCACACTTAAATGCACTTTGAATGTGACGTATAAATTCACTTCGAACTGAAATCATGGCGGAATATTTGGTGATGTCCACTTCGCAGCACGCATACATTCGAACAGAACAAATGACAAGAGAAACATATGAAATGCGCAGAGCGGGGGGCGCGAGGAGAGGACTAGGATTGAGAACTGCCGAGTCGTAATTTAAATCGTAAACTTTAACGCACACTGTGTAGGGAACACAAAATGAGGTGGGTTAACTAAGAGAGACATGTAAAATATGCAGGGCAGGGGGGCGCGAGGACCAGGATTGAGAACCACTGATTTAGATTTATTACACAAAAATAACGTATACAATTTTTTAAACGCATTTTAATCGCACTTATTTTTGCACCGCGGAACGTTTCTCACTGGATGAGTTTCGGCGGACCGATTATACT
>JAUMHQ010000051.1:7724077-7740375 GCA_032361165.1 Enteromius paludinosus | reverse complement strand
GTTATAAATTGTCTTACTAACGTTTGAATGTTAGTCACGTGGTACTATATCGTTTCGCGGAAGGATAAAATGTTAATCTAAAACAAATATTCCAATAAAATGTTTCTAATTCATATTCAAGTCCATTTTTTTTCCCTTATGTGGTAAGTAGCCGTGTAATAAGCGGAAAAATGTACAGATAGCCTGTAGTTATCGCGAAATAACACTGTCGGGGCTGATTTCTGCGATAACTACCTGTACATGATCCCTTACATATATATTCTAAAGGTTCTTCCAGAGAGACTTCTTCACATATTCTGCTTTTTTACATCATAATTTTCATGACTAATAGATTAATAAAAAATGGGACATCCACTTTGTAAATATGTTGGCTTTATTCAGGTTTTAGAAATATTTAGTGAATGTTTTAACCTTCGGGAGGAACACTGTACGAATTAATCACGGCTGGCATCGCATCATCTAATCAATCTCCTCGTTACGATCGCCAATCAAATCCTTTCTTCCCACTATAAATAAACCCGTTTTCCCCTACTTCCGAATCTCGCTTTTATGCTCCCCTCCTCCTCCCCATCTCCTCCTTAGCTCCAAGACTTCCTCCAGGAGGGCAGACGGAGATCGAGCCGGACACCGAACCACTAAACCTCGCCTGGGGTTCAAGCCGCCAGGGTTCGAAGTCTGCCGATTCTCCCGGCTCGCTCCCCGGACAGCACGGCAAATTTGCTTTATTCCTTCATTAATGAGGAAGTGTGAACTCGTGAAAACATAACTAACTTGGAAAAAGTGAACAACTGTCTTAATGTACTTTGATTATTCAGCTGGGTGGGCTATATGTAGTTAAAGTTTTACTCTATTTACCTGTGATGCACACATGATTTCTCATTGACACACAGCCCTCTTTTGACGTGCTGCTAGCCATAAACAAAAAGTCTTTATTAATACCCTGGAAAACATCAGATCAGCCTAGCAGCCTATTACAGTCATCTCATTGTGAAGATACACACATTAGCTACGACAAGAGCTTCCATTAAACAATGAAAACTAATGAGGTTACAGTGAAATAAAACTAGATCGAGCAAGCCGAGTACAATTACCCCAAATATAAATATCCCCCCCATGTTTAAAGAGCCATTAATCAGATAAAAATAGACTGAAGAAGTCTTTTGTGATTAACGAGGTGAGACTTGTGCTAATTACTGTTTCCTCCGCTTGTAATTAGGTTGGCACATCTAATCAAGATGAATGAACGCCCTGACCCGCTGCACATTGTTTGTGGCTCACAAACCCAGCGGCTTTTACATCTTTATTCCTCAAACCGTATTATCATGACCTTGTCTCTATGAGACACGCTCCCATAACTGTGTATTGCTTTATCACACCCTCCTGCGGCGTGTTAAAAGAGATGCTGTGAATGCGGGCTTTGTCTGGTCCGTTCTGCCTTCAGCTGCTTTTAAGGTTTTTCAGTCATTTAGTCCATGTCTACCACCTGTTGTGGAAAAAAGCAGAGGCATGAATAGATGCGTGCAGCATGCACGGGCTTTTTGTTCGATGCATCTTGCTTTTAATGATGAAAAATTATAGGGAAGTTTTTAAGGAGCAAACTTTTAAGGCGCGTTACGCGTTTGAGGCGCACGAATCGTCCTAATATCTCGATATGTTTGCGTCGCGGCACTTGTAATTATTTGAGACAAGTGTTTGTAATTTGACCTTTGTAAAATGGAAATAAGTTGAGGCGTGAATACAGATATTGAATTTGGTAATTAATGCAGAGCTCTTGGTGGAAGTCGCTGGAGGGACTGGAACTAATTCAATTACAGTCTGAACTGGAGCGCCGATATAATTATTTCTTTCTGAAACACTCTGTAGCATAAAATGCAGGCATGCTTCCCCCCCACCATTCACTGCCGTTAACTACTTTTGCAAACAAAAAAAAGGTGGCTTAATACATTACTCATTGTAACATTGTGCTCTACTTAAAAAAATCCTTTAACTAATTTGGTGTAAATTGACCAATATATTTCATAAATTGCTTGTAAATCTCTCATTATGCTATATTATAACCAAATCTTGGACTGTATCTTTTTGTGAACTTGTTTTCTTCCAATTAGCACTGCTTTTGTGTTTCCTTTTGGAACTGGTTGATTGTAGGCACATAGTTTTTTGAGAGAATCTGTGCATTATTTGTAGACAATTTCTCTCACAAACGTAGGTGCATGGGCTCAGATCAATGACGCCTATATGATCCGTCAGCTCCAACTAGTCAAAACAAGCTGAAAAAAGATTCAATCCGAAATTTGGTAGGTAATAGTATCACAATGAGAAATTTAGAAACCATTTCGGTAACACTGTAATTCTACTAATTCATTAAATTATATTAATATATGATAATTATTCACAATGTGCTTTGTAATACATTATATCTTGCTGTAAACAGTTATAAATGAATTTAAAATGCATAGTGTCACAGTACGCTTATATATGTATGAGTACTTTATGTATAATATTATACAGCAAAGTCAATATGTTTTAGTCTAATGCAATAGTAATAACATTCTCTCCAAGGATGACCAAACCACGGCATATATTGAGGTTAACGTTTCAAGGTTTCATTACACGATCTCTTTTTTAAGCACAATGGGAAATCAAGTCAAAGGGGCAAATATCATTTAATTTGTTTCTTTATTTCTAGTCAATGGATTTGATACAGAATCTACAATGCAACACAGTTCTTAGAAAAAGAATATCTCTGTTTAGTTATTGACAACAGGCATCGTTTAATATTAAGCAAAGATTTTCTTTTACAGTTTTACAGTTGTACATATACAGTTACACTAAAAAAACGCCCGTAGATGCTTGCATGAGGCAGTTCTGTACATCTCATGTTCACCAGAAGCACTTCATTGGCTGAAAGTTGGAACCAGCTGTCACTTTTGGGTTTATATAAATGCTAAAGAGTGCAAAGAAATCAGTTAATCTTCACAGAAATTTCCCACTTCTATTGTTGAATGAACATTTCTGGTGTAAAAGAAAAAAAGAAAGAACGAACGAAAGAAAGGAAAAGGTAATATGTAGCATTCTGTGTGGTCTTTGACAGTTCTAAAACGTGATCAAGGTGCAAGCTTGACAGTTACAAAAGAACTGGAACAGAAAAAGAAGCTTATGTCAAAATACAATAAAACAACCAGAAATTCACAGTTTCTAGTATTTACAGAATTGTATATGGTTGTTTGTAGTATAGGCAAACTGACACTGGAAACTGAGGTAAATGAGGGTAGCCAAGCGGTGCGAAGGCAAGTCTCAGAGCTGAGGTTTGCACCAAAAAAAATGTCTTGGTCACACTTTATAATACATGGCTCGTGTGTACTGAGCAGCATCAGAAACTAAGTGGAATTGATTTCCGTGGCATGTTTTACCTAGGATATTTCATGTCGAATAATTTGAATGAATTAGTTGATGTAAGTGTTAACTATGGTGTCTAAACACAAAATTAGATCAGCAAAAAAATAAAACATTAACTAAATGTTCAAACGTTTGGGGTCAGATTTTCTCACCAATATGATTACAGTTTAAACAACACTAAATAGCAAATTAACCAATCTCTATTTTTAAGTTGAATTAAAAACTATTTCTTCTTATTTGTAATGTTAAATCCAGTTGTGGTGCTTAATGTCTGCTAAATGCAACTTGATACTTTTTCAGGATTCTTAGATAAATAAAAAAAATGAAAAAGGAGCGAATAAAAAGTATCAATAAAATCTAATCGACTCCAAACTTCTGAACAGTAGCATAAGAGATAAAAAAAATATATATATATCTATAATTTACACAAGGACATTTGATGCCCTTGCATGTAACATTTCTAGGGCATTTTGTCCATTTCAAAGTCCAGATTAATTTCTGACCTTGGTTTGGGGGTAAGATCTTATTAATAAACTACTACGCCATTACTGTGTAACTAGGTTACACGTAAATAGTTTTTCCAATAGCAGTTCATTTAGTAACAGGGACCCTGCAAAATAAAGCATTACCGAAAACCTCCTACCAGTTAAAACTAGTCTTAAGCAGGAAGAGCGGCCCATCGCAAGGTGAAGTGAGGACTGATTTTGTTCTTAAAGCAATCAGAGTTTGTGCAAAAAAGGCCTGTAATTTAGAAGAGGGATGGGGGGTTACGAATACAAAAGCTTTAGTGCGTCCAGCAGGCGATGCCATCGTTAAGGCTTCCAGGAATTACATCTGTTACAAAAAAAAAAAAAGTTCACCGATACCTCCCAGAAAAAGCACGCGTCTTGAGAGCGACCTCTTTGACAGCGCCATTTAAATAAATACAAAAACCAGCGCTCGAAATGTAAATATTACCAAATGTTATTTCTACCGTGAAAAAATACACATAATGTACAAGCAAGGAATATCAGCACTTTGGTGTGGGCTTAAGATTAGCTACCGGCTCGTTGTAGCCAAGGCTACTGTGCGTCTACTTTCTCCAAGCACCACGCTGAGAAAACAACGAGAAACTTTATGAATGCGCTATACAGTGGTTCACAGTGACAGGACGGGGGAGGAATCGTCTGCCAGAAACGAACAACGAAGCTTCTATTGGTCCCTGAATTACACATCTTAACGCAGCTGTGCCAGGAACAACCCTCGTAAGAACAGACAGGCCCAAAGTTCACCGTTTATAGACAGAATCAGCGACTATCCATACAGTAAAGCCTACGTTATCTTACAGTACACTGATTTCTCCCATTAGAAGTTGTGTAAACAAGCAGGAATGACCTTTAGGATGATGGTTAGTCACTGGAAATAGACCCGGCGGCCCTCCTCTCTGTCTTCAGTTAGTAATTGTTGTCGGAGGTTCCCTTTCCTTGGAGGATCGGTATCTGGGGAGCTTTTCTTAATCTGAGATTCTCCGGGGATCGCTCTTCACTTACACTGGCAAGTCGAGACTCTAGAGTAAGCCATCTATGTGAGTCGTTTGCTTCCTCAATTGGCAATTTCACTTCACTGAAAATGGACTAGGGCACTGGGGTGAGCCTCTCTCTCGACCGCCACGTTAAAAAACGAGGAGGAGGGAGGGTTTGGGTGCTTGTTTTTCTTTTTCTACGACGCTAAACCAGCTTTGAGTTAAGAGGTGATTTGGGGCTTATCTAAAATGATGTGTTCAGACAAGTAAGTGCAGTGTTCAGTCTACAAACTGAAGAGGTCTCCGGCTAGTTCTTGTGTCCACCAGGGGGAGCCCTTTTCTGGAGTAGCACAAGCCGAGACCTGAGAGACTATTCTGGAAGGTGCAGTGACGTCACCTCTGGTTTCATCTTGAAGTACTGGCTGAAACGGAGAACTGCATATCTGCAGAAGCAAAGTTGGTGGGCAAGATTGAGAATATGCCGTTGAAACCGTGATTATATGGATGCTGTTTGTTGTTGAAAAGTGTAAACTTACCCCAAGAAGTCAAAGTCAATGGTGGAGTACTGAGCTTGGATCAACGCCCACAGTCCCCAAAAGAAATGAGATGCCTGGGGAGAAGAAAGACCAAACATACAATGAGGAAGGAAGATATCAGGGTATATGAGGAGTAAATAGAAAAACAGAAATTCATATTTTGTCCCAAAATTTTTATTATATGTGACTATAATTAAAATCATTAGTGTTTTCATTGTTAAACAACACTTAAGACTTAAGATTTTTTTATTAATAAATTAAATATAAGGTACATTTTATAAAACTTTCTAATCATAATAATAATGCATACAAAACTACAACTTAAAAACTGAAAATGTAAAAATGAAAGCCATTTCAAAGTATTAATAAATGCTATAATAGTACATAAAACTAACAAGGAGTCATATGAATATGACATTAATATTTAACTTTGAGAGAGAGAAGCCTTCAGTACCTGGAAGATTTTTTTATAAATAATAAATAAATAAATTATATGAAAATATATGCTCAGAAATGTGTCTTATCAAATCAGTGTAATATTAATTCAGTACAACAAATACTGACTTTACATATTAATATTTCAAATAAATATGAATATATTATATTATTTGTTCCCAAACTTCCCATTGCATCACTGAAAAATAATTAGCTTTTTTGGAGGATGTTTAACATCTATAAAAAAATTCTATTTCATTGTATCAATCTTAATGTTCACAAAAACAGACTTTTAAGAAACACAAAATATCTTTCTTTTCTATTTTGATGTCTCAAAAGGCTAAGAAATGTTCCTGACAGGCTTCGTGAGATTCACCCTGACACTGGAGTTAACTGTGACAGATTGTGTGTTGTATTGTTGCTTGGAAACATTTGACCCACGCCTTTCTAAGCAAAGACGGCTTCCTTTTAGTGGACCCATTAAAAAAGGAAAAAAAGATAACTGCATGGAAGTTATTTGTGTTGATTCTGGATCACTGACAGTGAAGTAAAAGCTTATAAAATGTGGCATTTATATAAAAGCCCTCAGATGAGACTGAATCACTCCTGCCATCATGTGAGTAAAGATCACGGGTTTGCTGGCCTATAATAAAGTCTCTATCCTCAGTTTTTTTTTTTTCGCTCGACTGCACAGAATAAATGTTTGCCTCTGCCAGAGTCAAGGGTCTCGATCCCCCTCAGACACAATCTCTGAGTATATTCAGACCATCTTTTATAAAACTCTGTGTCTCCTGGCTTAGGCATAGAAGATGGTGTGCAAACATCAGGGTGACATAATAAAGCAGAGCTTTAATGGACGCCACACTCCCACGTCTATCTAAAATGACAAGCCCTTTGAATGTATAGATATTATTTGGAAATATTACTATTTATTAAATAAATTAAAATACACTTGTGGGTTTGGTAAGACAGTCTAATGTATTTTTTAAAAAAGTCCGTTATTCTCACAAAGGCTGCATTTATTCAACCAAACATACTGTTGTGAAATATTATTATTTTAATTGAAAATAAATGTATTCGATTTCAACATAATATATACTATAACTTGTAATTCTATATAATATAATGTAATTCACTCCTGTGGTCGTAAACTGCACTTTCAGCTCATTACTCACAGTCTTCAGTGTCACATGATCCTTCAGAATTCATCCTAATATGCTGATTTGGTGCTTAAGAAACTTTTCTTATTATTACAATGTGGAAAACATATTTTTGTCTCATCTTTTGACATCTTTAATGTCACTTTTGATCAATTTTATTCATCCTCACTGAGTAGAAGTATTCGTCTTACTAAGCAAACGGTTAAAAGGTGGTGTAAAAAGCACATAAACATTTTTTGCAATTTTCTGTCGATTTGGTCTTTTGAAACTCTTTCGCTGCTGTATTTAATATTATCGAGAATTACCATTGTTTGATATAATAATCTTCTAAATTATATAATATAGATATAAATAAATAAATTTGATTTCTGGAAGCCGTAATATTATCTTAATCTGTTTATAGCAGGTTAGTGCATTAAGATGACACTTATTTAATCAGAATATGCTCATATTCTGATTAATACAGTAATAAAAAAATGCAATGCTTTTCTCTAGCTTTCAATTGAGGCCGCAGAAATAAAGGAATCCAAAATGAAGGCAACAAATCACATTCATGAAGCCTCACATCATGGCATTCCTCTGGCATTTGTTTTAGCGTCTCTCAAGGTCCCTCTCAGGGACAGGAGAGAACACGGAGCCTCCCACAGTTTTGTTCACACAAAAAGTAGCTTTTTTCTTTTTTTCTCTCTTTGTGTTTTTTTATTTTCCCTCTTCCCCTAACAGAATCGAGAAATGCCTACCCTGCTTTTAACCCATCTATTGCTCACAAGAGAATAAACAGCGGGAGTAAACCGGATATTAAATTAGTTTTCCTCTCCGAAGTAAATATCATTATCAAGAAAGGGCAGGTGTGCTGCTCGCCCGTCAAAGAATGACCCGCGGACGCACACAAACACCCAGAGGTCCTCTCATTAGACGCTCACAGGATGTCAAGGCTCCTTCCCTGACAACTTGCAATCACTATTCATACCTTTGTCTCCACTTTAATGCGGACCATCTATCTGCTAAATAGTTGAACTGCTCACGGTGTTCCAGTTTACTTTGTAAAATGCTGCATGTCATTAAAGACAGTAATTACATTGAAAAAACAAAAGTCTGATGTTTAATTTGGCAGGGTGCAGATGGATGGAAATGCGTCACGACTCCAGATAGTGGCGGATAAATCCAGTTTAGACTCACCAAGGCGAAGCGGTTGACTTGCACGTACAGCACCTCCACTTCAGTGTTGGAGACCTGCGTGCCCTGCGATTTGTACTCCTTGTAGGCCTCCAGATAGGCCCGGAGCCACTGCAACTGGAGCTCTCGCCCAGGATACAGGGTGTAGTCCACCTCATTCAGACCTGTCAATCACAACAAGGCCACACGCACCTGGTTAAGCAGGTTCTCCTCTCTTCTGCACAATAGTTTAATTCGTGTTCGTATCGCATTACCTGCAAATTCATTGAAGTGATTCCCAATGTCAAAGGCTTGATAATTGTACCCAGCATATTCGTAGTCAATGAATTTGACATTTCCTGCAGGAGGGGAAACAAATAGCAATTTGTTTAGAAAAGCACATGGGCATTGTCTTCTTAATAACCCTTTTTTGTTTCTTTTTTACTGTAACAATCTATTGCCTGTATTAGCAAACCAACACTACATGGGCATTATCTGCAATTTAAATGACTTAGCATATTACATCTGGAAAAAGGAGTAAGGATTTGCGTTCTGGTGCAAGACAAGAAAGAATAAACAAGTGACAAAGTGAACAAGACATGGGGACAGATGACATGCACTTATAGCATGCATGTGGGGAAAAAACGGCATGTTATATTTAGGTGATTCTTCAATTAGGGTCACTTAAAAAAAAAAAAAAAAAATTAACTTTTTTCTTCCAGACAGTTTCATTTCATTTAAAATAGTTTTCACATCCTGTAATAATGACCTGATCATCTGTGTGCAATATTTTGGGGGGTTTCTTTTTCTCTTGTTTCTGAATTGTGCAATAGTATTTTTGATGTTCATTATGCTTATACCCTATCATCTATCATTTAAAACGTAACCAAATATGAACATAATTAATAGTATAATTTAAATAAAAAGGCACAAAATTAATTTCCCTTGATTTGAACAAAGGGGTACTCTTCAATTAAAAACAGGGAATTAAAAACAAGCTTTTATAATAATAATAATATGAAAACTCTTATTAATTTAATAAGTTTATCTAATTGATGAATCACCATATACATGAGCCTGCTGAGAATAAATGTAGAAAAGTTGCAACTTTTGCTTTATTTTATATTTAAAAGAAAAAGTGTGTTTATTTCCATTTTTATTTATTTGAGATTATTTCATCTGAAAACAAACAACGACTTCTTCTTGAACGCAAATGAATTACCGAGTGTGCGAATTGTGCTTGTTTTTTTACTAGTTACAGGTGACAAATCAACTACAAAATAACCAAGGTCGACAAAACAGTGGGCAGGTGGGCAAAGTTGTTGCAAGTTTTCCAGGAAATCTCGTGACTGGTGACAGAAAGAGCGCCTCGCGTAAACAGTCTCCTGCTCTACACGAGGAAACGCAACAGTAAAAGTAGAAAGAGAGAGTAAAATTAAAGCAAAAATGGATAAACGAGTCAGGTTAGACAAGAGTTTATAGCTTTAGGATATGCAAAAACGATAGAAATCAAAACAAAAACCAAAAACGGAGACGGCCGTACTGTAAAACCACAGGGCTTGAAGGACAGAGGAGTTAAAGGAGAGAAAATGGGCAATGTTGCCATCTAGTGGCACATAGTCTGTATAGCAGTGGTCTAGCAAGCAATGACTTGATGGTTCAGGTGATGTAGACAGTGTTGACTTCAGTCAGAATACAAAGCCTTACTCCTCTCGGTCTACATATGTGTAATGCATTATTCATTAATCACTGCCTAGTTATATGTAGCATTACTGCACCTAAAAGTAGTGCGTTTGACTTTACGTTGCCTTGCATTCCCAGTGCTCTAGAGCTTATGGTGTGTAGAACAAAAAAAGTTTGATTGTAATTGGACAGAAGTGTTGGTCTACAGAAAGAGACACGTGAGGTGGTTACCGGACCCGGTGGCGTCCTAGCGGGACACACTGAACACCTCCAGTCAGTGGCTATAGCCCTGTGCAGCAGATGAAGAGATTTGGGCAAACTCACATCTGTCACAGAACACACACAGCTTCACTGCAGAGAGGCCATTGGGCGCCTCCCCCGTTAAGAACAAACACGGCTCATCTCATAAACGCACACCCCCACCACACAACATCCCCATTGGACCATTAGCCAGCCAATGAGGCCCCAAGTTACTGGCTCTATGCAAACGCCACAGCGGCTTCCTGTGCAGGTCGAGCCAAACTTCTTTGACTCCCTGAGTGTCGACGAAAGGCAAGAAAAACATAAACTAGTAGCTATTGCGTAACACTCCAGTTCTTGCTTTCTATAAGTCTCATCGGGAAGGGGAAGGGGCCACGAGAGCAGGCATGTCAAAAACTTAAAACATTTTACTTATGGTAAACTTCCTCCCACCCCTCGGTCTGCGTGTTAAAAGAGAGTTGGAGGAAGTGGCTTAGCTTTTTTTTTTTTCTCCTTCCTCTCTCTAAGTTCAAATACAAACAAGCGCCCAAGGTAACAGATGCCTTTAAACTCTGTTCTCCAAGCAGATTTCCCGTGACCCAATCTCAAATCGCTCGTTGTGAATTATTTACTGCTTGGAGAACAGTTTTTAGGGGCGAGTGGTACCTTCAGGGCTGGTGCTAATCAGTTTGACTGTTGCTGCCACTTCAAAAAAAAAAAAAAAGTGAGAGACAGGAACTACACATTCTCACACTACAGCTGTGGCAGAGCAGCCATTTTCTCATGCTCATACTCTTCAAAGTGGGTCATTTCTGTTATGCTAGGGATTTTAAGTGAACAAAGGGTGAATTATAATTAATAATGTAAGTGTGTGTGTGTATATTTATTTATGTATATATTTTAAATAACAAATACTGTATGATATAATCAAAACATCTAATTAATTAACAATATTATTCATAAATATAACTTATTATATTAAAATATTGTACTTTATTAGGTTTAATACCATATGAATATGACTGAAATGTCGACAACCAAAGAGAAATTATGTAAAAATTTTATTAAAATCTGTATATTTCTAATTTTTTACATTTATTTAGATTTTTTTTTTTTTATATAAAACTAATTATACTTCAATAAAATAATTCATATAATATATAGTTCTATAGATAGATAAATTATAAAAATATTAAAATGACATATTTTATTATTTATTTTCAACTCATTCCTAGTCTAATTTACATGTAGCTAGTAAACACTATTACTAAAATATTTTCTTCCTGTTATTTTATTTAGATTTTATAAATAAAGCCAAAGTGCCTTAGTCGAAGCTGGGCATATTTATGAAAACCTGATACTGTGTTTTATAGAAATACTTCCTTTTTTTCAAAAATATATTTGCAGAAAGGAAACAACTGAAAACGTTGTGCATAACAGGAATGACTCGAGTCACACTCGCATTCACTCTCCATCCTGTGGGTCAGTCGCCGGTCTGCACATCATGAAGATAGTAAACAGCATCACAGCATTCAACAACATTCCCCAAGGCAAACACAAACACACATTTGCTTTTGATTTCAAGAACAGAAAACACATTTCATGGAAACCACTGGATTCTCCTGATGCCTTGATGAAATTGGATGAGACTGTCATTTTACGACCCTTTAGGAAAGGGCATCCATGCTATATTTCTGAGGTGAAAACACTAAATTTAAGCCTACCTTAGGCAGGGGGGGTTGGGGAAACATACGCTGTGGCTGAAGGAAGCTGGTGGGGTTTGTTGGACTCACCTTCCTGTTGGTTGTAGATGATGTTCTTACAGAGCAGATCGTTGTGACACAGAACGACTGGGGAACCCAGTTTAGAAAGGTTCTGCTGAAGCCAGATCATCTCGTCTTTAAGACACTCGGCACTGGGCACCTCACTGTTCAGCCTGGAAACAGACGACACGTACATGCATTCAGAAAACACAAACGCACTTTTGTGTTTCAGTGTGATTCAAATAAGGCACGCTGTATACAAACCTGCCTCACTCAATAAGATAAACATCTCAAAAAGCACTGCCTATAAATACTACACTAACCGCAGAGACACCGTACGGGTGTGTAATTTGTTGCGCAATCATTTTTGGTGCCTCCAAGGTATAAGAATAATCCACTTCTAATCCAACTCTATATTGAAACATACCTGAACTATTACTTTTGCTCAGACCTGACATGGACAAACATTCTAGAAACCCACACAGCTAAAAAAGAAAAAAAAAAATCCATGTCCCAGTTTTGAATGTTCTGAACAAGCACTCACATTTCCTATTTCCTCCAAACAATGTACAAATTCAGTTGCATCTGCAAAAACTTGTCAACAGATATTTAATGGATATACACACACACACACACACAGAGTAGTCCACATTTGAAGTGGATCAAAAAAGGTCTTGCTCCACCTCAAATGTTGACATATATATATATATATATATATATATTTGTATATAAAGGACTACTTTATATTTATATGTAATGGTACTATACTTCCAAACACCTTACTTGACTATTTTAATTTGTTGTCATTTATAATATCGTACTTTTGATATTAGTGTTCATAGTATACTATAAATAAGTCTTTATTATATTTGAATTGGTGTCATTGTTGTCATAAAGCGCCTTGAGAATTTTATATTATAAAAAGATTATTATTAAAGAGTATTTCCGCTAAAATCATTTTGTAGAAGTAAAAAAAAAAAGCATGCATGTTGTTCTCAGCTTGCATCTGTACAAACACATTTGATTGTGCCACGATGAGTCATGTCATCTAATATTGTAACATTGGGAGGATTTTCAAACCACAATGTAATCATATCGGGAGATAAAACAAACCATGAGAAATGTCAAAGATCTAAAGAACACCCTGTACTTTCTGTACGTCATAGCAAGTGAAGCTGAGATTTAAACCTCCTTGTATTGACAGCTTCAATATTTCCCAGAGACATTATACCTTAAGGGTGTGTTAGTCTAAACGTTCTGCTTTGCTTAAAAAAACCCCGCCAAAACACAGGTATACCATATACGGCTTTAAAAACACGATGCCATCCTGCAAATTAAAGCTCACCTCTGGTCCTTCTCAGGGTCGTCAAAGTGTGTAGGAACAAGAGAAAAGAACTTGCTCATCCTCAGCCAGAGGTCTGATTGGGGCACCCATCCATTGTGGGCATGTATGGCATGGTACTTTGCCATCTGCCTCGCAATATGCCTGTAAACAAATAAAAAGGGCTTGTTTTACGGTTTAGAATACATTTTGAGTGTGGCCCTATGGTGTGTAATATAAAACAAACGTTTGGTGATGTCAAACGTTTAATTGCGATTAATTGGATCCAAAATAAACGTTTTTGTTTACTTAAACACACGTGTGTGTATATTTTTTATGTATGGTAAAGACAAACACAAACTAATGAAACTATTTATATTCATGTATATTATATAATATATAAATATATATATATACACATGTAAAAAAATATATATGCATGTGGGTGTATTTATATGTGCACAATAAATATACACGATACACACATATATTATGTAAACAAAAACGTTTATTTTGGATGCGATTGACCGCGATTCATTTCTTATGCTCAACAAAAGGCTGAATTTATTTGAATGAAAATATAGTAAAAACTGTTCAATTGTGAAATATTACTACAAACATAGAACATATGTGACCCTGGACAACAACACCAGTCGTAAGTGTTAATTTTCCAAAATTAAGATTTATACATGATCTGAAAGCTGAATAAATAAGCTTCCCATTGATTTATGATTTGGATGGATAGGGCAATATATGACCAAGATACAACTATATGAACATCTGGAATCTGAGAGTACAGAAAAATCTAAATGCTGAGAAAATCACCTTCAAAGTTGTCCAAATGAAGATCTTATCAATGCATATTACTAATCAAAAATTATACTTTCGGTAAGAAATTGACTAAATACCTTCATGGAACATGATCTTTACTTCCTATCCTAAGGATTTTTGGCAAAAAGGAAAAATAAAAAATTTTGACCCATACAGTGTATTTTTGGCTATTGCTACAAATACACCCCAGCGACTTAAGACTGGTTTTGTGGTCCAGGGTCACATATTATAAATGTAATTTATTCCTGTGATGGCACAGTTGAATTACTCCAGTCTTCAGTGTCACATTATCCTCCAGAAATCGTTCCAATATGCTGATTTGGTGCTCGAGAAACATTATTATCAATGTGAAAAACATTTATACTTTGGAATAGATGTCAATTTTGCATCATTGAATGTATTCTTGCTGAATTAAATTACTCATTTTTTTACCCCCAAACTAATGCATTTAAATGCCAACACTTTAGTCATCTCTCTGCTAACACAGCAGGCCTTGTTCTTTCACCGCTGTCTGAGACCTGACAAGCATTTGGCTGGAGTACTGGGTCAGCGTGCGAGAAAGACAGAGAGAGAGTGCTATGCGTCATTCAAGTCTTAAGGGATTACTGGGGTAAGGTTTGGGGTTAAGTGTCTGGCTAGTTGGAGGTCAGCGCCAGTATCTCCATCTCCGTCACACCGTCCTGAATCAATTAGCTCTGAATTACAAAGGATGATTGGATTCGAAGATGCAGTTTCTCACCTGAAGATGGCAGGGCTACGGATGTGCTCGGGCTCCAGGGCCACTCCCTGCAGGAACTCATAGCACAGGCCGTTATTGAAGGTGCAGTAGAGGCGTGGAGCACATCGGTGCGCCTGCAGGACACGGAAACTCTTCACTTCATTCTCACGGTCCACAAACAGCTCTGTCTTGTGCCCGTAGACCCGAACCAGGACCACGTCTTGCATGAACCCGCCGACGTAACAGCCGATCAGCTTGTTTGTGATGCCATCAGTGAAAGACTGCAGAAAGAGGAAGAAAAAAAAAAAAAAAGCTGCAAGGTCAGATGGTTTGAGGTTAACCTTTAGTGAGGTTCATGAGAAAAAAAAAATCTCTTTGTGAGATCAGCATCACATGCTTCGAGTTCCTTTTCTGCTTCTCAGCTAAAGAGGGACACGTCTTATTTACATGTATACAAAAAAGACCGATCGCCAAACTCGCTGTAACCAAGACAACTAAATGACTTCTAGTTTGTTTAGACTCAGATGCGTTGATGCGTTCAGGGTGACAGAGCTGAACAAATTTACATTGTCTACTAATGTAAAAATGGAGCGTGTTTGGGACGCCAAGCATTCCAGGCCACAATCATCTGCACTATCTGGGACCGACTGGCAGTGGGCGGAACGTCAGGAATTTGATTTCTGCCAGCGTCAGAGTGGTCTGGCATGTGCTGAGCACTCAATTTTGTTTCAAAGTTGATGAAAACAACTCAATACATAGATCTAGTTTCCCACCAACATGCGTGCAACGTGACACACCCCTAACAACTCTGTTTATACAAGGAAACACCTTCGGCTAAACAGTGCTCGGTTTACAAGAATATTAATACACACAGCTGACTTTTCATCCGGATGGAGGCTTTGGACATGTGGGTTTATATTGTAATGGGGAAGTGAGTTCATATGTGGTTCATTTTTAATTTAAAGGGACAGTTCATTTCAAAATGAAAATTCAGTCATTATTCACTCATCTTCATGTCACTCCAAAACCTATATGATTTATATCTGTGTAACAATTTAAGTTGAGGTCCAACGTTTTTCAGAATATGTAATTCTTTGGAAAAACCATTGATAAAGTACCAACCACCACATGGAAATTTCCGCTCGGCCATCTCAAAGGTCATTCGATTCGATGCCAGTGCTAAGAAACTTGAAAAACTTGATTCAAGATGCCCTCCCGGGTGCACGGGGGTAAAGAAAAGATTCCTATCCTCACAGCCCTCAACAACACTAAGGCGACGGAAACCTGAACCGTTACATTAAACATTGTTAACACTGTGGACTATACATGCAGGTTCAGTAATTAGTGGAACTGACTTTGTACCGTCCTACATTTCTAAGAAACGTCACGAAATGCTGCCTATCCAGCTTCTGGAAGAGTGAATAATCTGTGAAATATGTTTGCTCCTGGAAAGAGGCAGTTCTGTGAATTGCCTTGTTCAATCATTAAAGGTGCCATAGAATGGAAAACTGAATTTAGCTTGGCATGGTTGAATAATAACAGTTCAGTACATGGACATA
>JAUMHQ010000051.1:7710488-7723977 GCA_032361165.1 Enteromius paludinosus | reverse complement strand
GCTTTCAGATCATGTATAAATCTTAATTTCTGAAAATTAACACTTATGACTGGTTTTGTTGTCCAGGGTCACATTTATTCTGTGGTGTCAAATGTGTGTTTTTGTCCTTCAGATGCAGATGTGAGCTGTGAATATGGGTCAAATAAATATTACGCCCTCTGCGGTTTCGGTGGGGTTTTGAGCTGTGGTCTCACCCACACAGCAGTCGTGCCCCTCGACCTCATTAAATGCCGCATACAGGTGTTTGTTTGACTTCTCTAATGTAACATTAATACTCTATGTGTAAAAACTAGAAGTTACCTGGTTTGTACTCAGACTTTGGGAAACGCATTATCCCTGTTTTCTTCCAGGTGGACCCGGTTAAGTATAAGTCCATCTTTAATGGTTTCTCAGTGACCCTGAGAGAGGATGGCTTTAGGGGTCTGGGCAAAGGGTGGGCTCCTACGTTCATTGGTTACTCTATGCAAGGCCTTTGCAAGTTCGGTTTCTATGAAGTCTTTAAGGCCCTGTACAATGATATGCTTGGAGAGGTGAGTTTCTACTTTCAGAATACAAAGATCTGCAAAGGAACTGCAAAGAACACACATTTTTTTGCATATTTGTTTGTGATCACTGCTCTGCTTTGTTTTGGTCTGCTGAGCAGGAGAATGCTTATTTGTGGAGGACATCAGTGTATCTGGCCGCATCTGCCAGCGCTGAATTTTTCGCCGATATCGCACTGGCTCCTATGGAAGCGTGCAAAGTGCGCATCCAAACGCAGCCCGGCTATGCTAACACCCTGAGAGAGTGCGCTCCCAAAATGCATGCTGAAGAGGGGCTAAATGCGTGAGTAGATATTTCTCACTGAGGGGTCTCTTACGATCCTCAAAGGTCTAAAGAATTTAAATAATTAATAACTGAGATAAAAGTAATTTAAAAAATAATAAATAAATCAAAAATTATTAAATAAATGCTATAATATGTTTCAGTAATAGTTGTTCTTTAATAAATATTTCATGGAATTTTCAAAGAAAATCTCCGTACTTGCAAAAAATTTGTATTTTAAGATTTGTTCACCCAAAATGGCCATGGCTGTGAAAACCCTCTTTTGGATCTGTTATTATATAAGAGTGAATCCCTTGAGAGGACTCTCGTGGAGTCTTAATTTTCAGTGTTATTGTCTGTGCAGATTCTATAAAGGTGTTTATCCCTTGTGGCTGAGGCAGATCCCCTACACCATGATGAAGTTTGCCTGCTTCGAGCGAACCGTGGAGATGCTGTACAAGTACATAGTACCAAAACCACGCAGTGAGTGCACCAAACCTGAGCAGCTGGTGGTGACCTTTGTTGCTGGATATATCGGTGAGTTAACCTCAAAAGGTACCTTAGATACAGGTTTAGAAACAATTAAACATACCTTTTTAGCATATGTCTCTCAGGTTTGCATCGAATGATATAGATACTTCTAAGCTTGTATATCTGTCCTCAGCTGGCGTGTTCTGTGCTGTGGTGTCTCATCCCGCTGACTCTGTGGTGTCCGTACTGAATAAAGAGAGAGGCAGTACAGCTGTTGAGGTGGTGAAAAGGCTGGGACCTGCAGGTGAGTCACTGCATATGCATTTATATGACACTTAACAGTCAACAGCTGTTGATCAAATAACAAAGAAATAACCCTGAGGGGTTTGCTTTGCCACAATGTCAAGCATAGCTTTATTATCACAAAATAAAAACATTCACAAACATAAAATACTGACTGAATTGGAATTATTTTATTACGCAAGAAGAAAAGACAGGGGAGTGGCTAGCACAGCTAGGAGAAAATGGTCATTTATACATTTTAATTGCCATTATAAAATAATATTTCAACACAGAATATCACGACTGACCAAGCAAAAAAGGCAATTATTATAATTTATCACTTTAGATATGTCTGGGTGAAATATGTGTTTCTTTTAACTTTCACATTAATAACGGGTCATTAATAACAGCTCTGTTCCAAGAAAACAGCTTGTGGATGATCTCAACTGAAAAAAGGCTTTTTGCCTGATCCCTTTTTCTTATTTTGTAACAAACAATATTAAATAAGCAACTTTTATACTATTTCATAGCATATATCCAGTTAGAAAATTATCTTGGCCTACAAAATGATACAGATGCAATCTGTGGAAGATTTATTTATTTATGTGTAGCATATGCACTACTTGTTTTAATAATTAAACACACACATATTGAAGGCTTAATTCTGTATGTAGAAATGCAAATTCTCAGGAAGTAAGCCACGCTCTTTAGTTTGTAAAAAATAAGTACAAAATTAAACTGAATCAGTTTTACCCTCAATAAACTTTTTAACAGAAAGTTATTAGGTCTATATTGCTTAGACATGTATTTGATTATATTCATGTATCATATTCTGCATTTCTTTGTATAATATTTATTCAAATTGATAATATATATATATGTATGTATACACACATGTTTATTGCTATTATATTGCTCATAAAAAAACTTTAGACCTTGATGCGTTACAGAGGGGTGCATTACTCTTTATTACCGAAAGAGGAGGCTGTTGTTCCTGAACTTACTCCCGTTGGATCATCTCAGTACTATCTCAATAGAAATTACAAATGACCAATTCTTTTTATTCATTTATCTCAGACAAATAATTATTGGCATGTTTAAGTGTCATGAGATCAAAGGAGTAGAATAGCACCGCTTGGTAACGGGTCTATCTGTGTAATGTATATTCATACAGGCACTGTTTTTCCCACAGGTGTGTGGAAAGGTCTTGTTGCTCGAATCATTATGATTGGCACACTGACCGCTCTACAGTGGTTCATCTACGACTCTGTGAAGGTGTATTTCCGTCTGCCCCGTCCACCACCCCCTGAGATGCCCGAGTCCCTTAAGAGGAAGATGGGTCTCCTGGACTACTAGACTCCTCCTTTATCAACAGTATCCTGAGTTACTAAACAAAGGCAAAGATTTTTTTTCCACATTCACCACTTGCAATAAACTCCCCAGTCGCTGGAGTGTTTATCAGTGAAGAAAGCACTATTGAATGATCACTAGCTCCTTCCAGTGTCACTGCATGTCTGTATGAATATTAGAGTAAAATCAATCACACACTGAACATCTGTTGATTTTTATGTGATTCCTGTGTGTTTTATCAAACCTTTTTGCTCTCGTTAGGTAACTAAACTGACTAAAACTGGAATAATAAAATTAAAGCTTTATAGAAATATTGATAAAATACTAATACAAACAAAAGCATATAATATATATATATATATATATATGTAATATTATAGTAAAAAGCTAATTCAAAACATTAATATGATAGTATATACATAATACTAACAGAACATTGTGAGATTGTGAAACAAATATGATGCCAAATCAAATTACATTAAACAAGCACATGATCTTTTACAACTATGAAAAAAAATCCAATTAAATGTCATGTTGTTATGACATTTATATTTTAAAGGGCAAACAAGACAAAGCTCCTGCTCTGGAATATCACCAGAATACAACTTTAATTATTTTCGTTTCTGAATGTTTTCTAGTATTTTTCAGTCACATTCACAGATGTGGTATCCACAGTGTCTCAATAGCTTTTGAGTGGCCTGTAAGAGTGATGAACAGATCCCGTCTCATTGGGATGTCACAATGCCCTTGCGTTCTCTCTCCTCTTCTATTCTCATCAGCTTGATGCAAGCAACAGGAAAATAGTGACCCGTGACCTCAATACAGCTCTCAAAGAGAGATCTTATCAGAGGAACACCAAGCAAAGAGGGGTCATTCACTTCATCTACGTTTGGGTCTTCTTTGTGAGAGGGTATGAGTTTTTGAGAGGGAGGGATGAGGATAGTCTGCTCTATTGTTGTCATTATATCCCATTTGGTTTGCCTTGTTAATGTGGTTTGCGGTGACAGAACCGGTAAATTTGAATTCGGAGAAACGAACACTCTCCGATTTGCTTCCTAGGCCGCTGATGCTGAGGGTCAAAGGTCACGAGGTTCCGAGTTGCATTTCCCCGCAACCTTTTCCACACAAATGCATTCACTCTGTAATGGCTCCACATGCACCTTCACCTCCCTAGTGAGTAATGCAGCTTCAAGCCATCAGAAGTGTGTTGAAAGCACATGATTTCACTGCGCTTTTGGGATGTAAATCATACAAACTAGAATGAATTAATTAATGAATCAGAACCCACATGAATGCAAAATACTGTTAGTCCCGATGGCTATCTTTAGTGAGCACATGCCCAGCAGCTGTTTGTGAAGCTCGTGTGGTCATGCGCAATGAAATTACACCTGTTAAATTTAAGTTTAACAAAATTGTATAAACTTAAATATATAGCATTAACTAACAATGAGCAGTACATTTGTTTTCATTTTTATTAATGGTTGTTAATGTTAGTTAATACAAAATGTTAGCTCAGGTCAGTCAACTAACATTAATATATACAGTTTAATTTTGCATAATAATGTATAATAAATGAACCAGGTAACAAATGGAACCTTACTGTAAAGTGTAACCACATTTATAATACTTTGTAAGGCGATAAAGGCAGAACATTTAGGACAAAAGAAGCAATTAAACCTGTACAGATTCACCAGCAAATACCATCCTCTATGTATTTGTGCATGTGAGTGTGAGCTAATGTGTCTGTCTCTCTCTATTATCACAACCCTTGTCTCATAAAGGTCAGTCTGAAATAGTATGCAGTCCTCTCGCCGGGTCACATGGGTTCATTAATATCCAAAGGATTGGCAGCCGCTGTAATATTCCATGAGAGAGACTGAAGAGCCTAGGCACTGGAAAATGAATTACATGCCTTGGTTAAATGAAGCAGAAGAAAGATGTATATATACATTCTTTCACCAATATTAAACTTCTTATATCATTGTTTCACTTTTGCCAACTCATTTAGGAAGAAACCCTATACATTTTCCATGTTCCAGCTGCCCTAATAACCTCTCTCTCTCTCATTCTTATAAGCAGGCCAGTGATTGGCCACTAATTAAATGGGTGGTGAATAATAGCAACGCGGGACATTCCCGTGATGTATACAGTTATTGCAATGTTTAGACACTACATACAATCATCAGCCACGGCAATAGATACATATTTAACTTAAATTTCTCAACTAGCATTTGATAACTAATTTCAGGGAGATGACTGGTGGTATGTTCTGTGTATTACACTGGCCCTTTAAGAAAGCTGTAGAGGTGTGTGCAAAAAGGTGTGCATTAGAAAAAGAGTTAAGTAATGTGAATGTTCGTACTATACAACGTCTCCTCCTTTAATTTTGCTTAAATACACCACAACATGCTGTATTTGTACTTTAGTATTTACAAAGTGCCATTTTTAGACCACAAGAATCTAAATTTAGCAGGATTGACACAATGTAGATAAACAGCATGTGAGTCAAGCGTTCTTTGACAGCTTGATTGCCTCATATTCAGTCTTTATTTACTCATCCTTCCAAACTGTGGAACACAATTTGTACATTTTTGAGAGTTCGCTCATTTCAGTAAAAATAATTTTGGAAAAACATGAGGGAGAGTAAACAGTAGAATCTTAAATTTTCTCGTATTTATTGTGGCTGCCAGGATGGCAAGACCTGGGGGTACAAGTGGTTATGTAATACACACAGCCTATTACACAATCTTTCCCCAAAACCCAGCACTAACTAGACAGCCAGCACACACACACAGCTCCCCCGTCTTCTCTTTAGCTCTTTTTCAATCTTTCTCTTTAATCTTGCTCAAGTGTCACTGTGTGATGAATGTTCTTATTGGACAAGCCAGAGGGAGGAACAGGAGCCTCATTGGTCCCCATATGTAGGAGTCAAGAAACTATTGTTTGATCACAAGGCAAAGGCTTGTGTTCCTGAGGTGCCATAGCACAAACATGGATTCATTCTATCTATCTATCTGTCTGGCTCCAAAATGAAATAAAGTTATTTTACGTTAATTTATCGTTTTTAAATTAAAGCATGCTTTAATCTTTAATTTTTCACTATATGCATGTTTCCACTATAATTAAAGTCTGCGAGCATTTTTAAAGTCGTTTGAGTTGCCACCAGGGTCACGAATGTTATTGTAGGCATCTGGATATGTTTACTAGGCAAAACCTCAAAACTTCATATCAGACAACCCCGCCATGCAGTTCCAGCGAATCCATTGGACGACCAACATTACACATAATCAAATGAAAGCTGAAAAAATGCAATGTTTTCATTGAAACATTTAACTGTGCATCATGCCGACCTGGATACGATTCTAATATGTGATATATTGCATTCATACAGAAGCTATTAAGATGCAAGGTCAGTGAAGAGGAAGTATTTTTAAGATGACAATGAAATCCTTGACATAACTCTCCAAGGGGAAAGTGGGCCGGTCTGTCGTTCTCATATTCCTCATTTCACTAGGGCATCGCATGCACTTGTAACAGTAGGTCATACGCTCTCTGCGTAGCGCCGCACGCTCAAATCCTGCTCCTCCGCAAGTCACGAGATCACGCACGCTCGCTCTCTCACCGGTGCTCAGCGGCTCTCTCTGCCCTTCCTGCAGCTAAGGATACTTTTTTTTAACATTCCTGCAACAAATGTAGGTATATGGTTTGAATGGCTATTTTATTGTTTCGCATATACCTCATTTAACGTTAAATAGATTAGCATTGTGTTTAACGAGCACGGTCGTCGTCGTCATGGTGCGATCTAAGCACTGTCGTTGACATTGAACAGTGGGGTTTAGTGATGATTGCAGCACTTCCGTGTGCCCCATCTCGAGATTTACCGTCTTTGGTTGCATAAGAAGTGGAGTAACAATCGTATTTCCAATCTAAATTGTTAGATGAGCAGCCAAGGACGCATGTGTGTGGTGCATGCGTGGATATGAAGGAATGCAGTGCAAGATGATCTTGAATTTGGCCTTGTTTAGGAAGAGCTGATAGAGGGAGGCCAAACTGCCAATGTATGATTAACTCGAGGCGCTTAAAATGAGAGCAGATCGATTACCATCATGATTTTACAATTTACTGTTTGTTTTTAAACGCAATAACTGCTTCTAAATAGTCAAGGACGTCATAAGGGCAGTTGCGTCATGATGGGTTTTATATGCGCCAATTTTAGTATTTTATTACTATCTTTTTCTGATTGTGTACACGGTGGTAAAAAGCGTGTATCGTTTTTGCATCTAAAAACATTTATGCGAATTGTTTGCAATTTTAATTTAAAATGATTTTTAAAAATAACAATTTCGTTTCTTTTAGAATGAAATTATACTCGTGCAACAATATCAGTAGCTCGAGATCGGCTCTCCATTCACTAAGTGAGTTATGTTAATTAACAGCAGCATTCCAAGATAAGGGTTGGAGATAAAAGCACACAGGCGTTATGCTTTAGCTGTGTTATGGGCAGTTAGAATTGCACTCAGACATTTTATGGCAGGAATATCTAACGTCGAACATAATCTTCATGAGCCCATTGAGGATTAGTGTCGCACGTGAGAGTGTGTGTGTGTGTCAGGTTTTTATGCTCATAAGCCCGTTCCCTTTGGTGGTGTCTCATCCAGGTTTGTCCAGTCAACTGTAATTATCCTTATTGAATGGAATTTTAAGAGCCTAAACATAAATTATGATATAATTTGCATAATGCATCTACAGGTCTCTTAGATGCCACAAATTATTAATCAGGTTTTTTGTTCTCTTGGACATTGACTAGCATGAACACACATTGCCTAAATAAACTTACTCCTTCAGTTTGTCTAGATTTAGCAAAGGGGGGCAGAGTGACCTGACTCTAGATGCTAATTATACTACAGAGTAGGCCTCAGCTTTCAACTCAGGATATGGGCAATTTGCTCAGCGTGGAGTAATGGTTTTGCAATGAGGGCGACCTTGTTACCTTGACCCAGCTTTGGTGCCTGGCTGTGTGCAACTTTTACCCAGTTAACGTTTACCCCACAGATTGCTGTCATTTTCTTTCATCTTTTCTATTACTCATCGTATGCTCCTAATAGTTTGCATTGCGAACATGATCTGTCCCATTCTTCCAGCGGGATCATGGCCTCAGTAATGCAGAAGCTGATCACCCCTCTGGCCAGCGGCCCCACTGAGCCTCCCAGGAACAAAGTCACAGTTGTTGGCGTGGGACAAGTGGGCATGGCTTGTGCCGTCAGCATCCTGCTCAGGGTAAGACACCCTCATTTTTATCACTAAAATATTTTTTTAGCTTCTTTAGTATTGGAATAAAGGTGCGGTCATATTTACCGCACTTCAGTATTCAGTACTTCAGATTGGGAGTTTCACTTGAGGGCATAAATGTTCTCCGCTTTCACCTGTGACCACACCTTTATACTAGGATTGTGTCAGGTATTTCAAGTAATAATGTTTTTATATTGTCTTGTAGGAGCTTGCAGATGAGCTGGCTTTGGTTGATGTTGTGGAGGATAGACTGAAGGGGGAGATGTTGGATCTGCAACATGGCAGCCTTTTCCTCAAGACGCCTAAGATTGTGGCAGATAAGGGTGGGATGCACTTTTGTTTGAATAAAACTCTTTGTTTTAAAATCTGAGTAGTATATTAATATACTACAGAACAGTGATAAATGTGGATCGTGCCTTCATGCTAGTTTATTACTTAAGGACAGTTCAGTTCAGGACAGGTGTATTTAAGTGGCAGTTTATGTTAATGATCATTTCTTTTTTGGCCGACAGACTACTCTGTCACTGCTAACTCTCGTCTCGTGGTGGTGACGGCTGGAGTGCGTCAGCAGGAGGGTGAGAGCAGACTGAACCTGGTGCAGAGGAACGTCAACATTTTCAAACACATCATCCCTCAGATTGTCAAATACAGTCCTGACTGCACTCTCATTGTGGTGTCCAATCCAGGTGAGCAAGCACCCACACTGGGAATAAATGAAATTATCCAAACAAATACAGCAAATTACCTGTTAAAATAAGATCTTTAAATGAAATGATCTGTATTTTTCCAAGTTTTTAGCAAATAAAATCCCAGGCAAGGATATATTGTGAAAAAAATATAGAAATAAATGACCCTCTAAAACTGTCCATTTCAGGATCCTGTGGTGTATTAATAGTAACTGTGGTTGTCTCTGTTCATACAGTGGATGTTTTGACATACGTGACCTGGAAGCTGAGCGGCCTGCCAAAGCACCGTGTCATCGGCAGTGGGACCAACCTGGACTCTGCTCGCTTCCGCTACATCATGGCAGAGAAACTAGGCATCCACGCCAGCAGCTTCAACGGCTATATCCTGGGAGAGCACGGAGACTCCAGCGGTGAGAGAGGGAGCTGAATGAACATGAAGAGAATTAAGTGTTTGTAGAATGAATCTTAAAATGGGTGAATGTGAACTGCTGCAGGATGTGACACTGTTTCAGTCATTCACTGCGTATTTGATGTGCGTTTAACAGTGCCTGTGTGGAGCGGAGCAAATGTTGCTGGAGTCAGCCTGCAGAAACTCAACCCTGACATTGGCACAGATAAAGACAGCGAGAACTGGAAGGAAGCTCACAAGATGGTTGTGGACAGGCAAGTCACAATCCATATTTGCTCTGTTATCTGACTGTCTGGAAATGAGAAGTATAGATTAATACAGTTTAGATAGTTACAGTGCTGTTAAGAACCTGAATAAAAAAAAATTTCAGGCAAAATTGTAAAGTGCCCCTATTATGGGTTATGAAAGGATTATATTTTGGTCCCAAACAACAGCTTGACATGTGGGCAAGGTCAAAAAACACGTTCATTTTCTTATAATATGCATTTATTTTGACCTTATTTGTTCAACGACTCCCAAACCATACATTTTTCATGTAAAGCAAATTTTTCATTTTAATGCTACAAAAGGGGCACTTAGGCAAAAATTTTTTTTGGCATTTTCATTTAGACCAACTTGAAAATCCAGACAATGACTCAATTCAATGATTAAGAGTCGACTCTTTCTTTTGAGATACGATAACATTATACATGGTGCACTTTCAGATTTAAAACTATGCATGATGTTTTCATTCACTGGGAGTGTTTGTATGTTACACACTGCATGAAAGGTCATTTTCAAAAATCCATAATTGGGGCACTTTAATGTTCAAACCCATATGTTATCTTTTATTTTTCTCAACACCCAAGCCATTAAAACATTTGTTCTATGTAGTATGAATGATATTTGGACATGCTGTATCCACCATCTTGTCACTGTCATGTGACCTTCGAGAGGGAGAGTTAGTTATGTCACTTCACTATCATTTGCAAATTCTCTCCTGTGGCTGTATGAGATGGTTAAGTGTTAACAAGATGCAAACTTCAGAATATCCATCTCCTCCCTGTGCTTTTTACCTGCTTGTATTTGAAATTTATTAATAGTTTTTTTTGGGGGGTGGGTGTTGGCTTTTTATATAGTAGGGATATTTGGATGCCCGTCTTGAAATTCAATATCCTCCTTTTGTGTTCAACAACAAAGAAACTGCAGCAGCAAGGGATTGAAAAAGCATGACAGGTGTAAATAATGATGTAAAGTAAATATCTATTGTTAATTAGTTCCTTCTATCTTCTCTTAGTGCTTATGAAGTGATCAAGCTGAAGGGTTACACTAACTGGGCCATTGGCCTCAGTGTGGCTGACCTGACTGAGACCCTGGTGAAGAACCTGAACAGGGTCCACCCTGTCTCCACCATGGTGAAGGTGAGAGGATTTTATACTCCGAGAGTTATTCTCTTCCATATCACAGAACTGCACCGAATGAATTGGGAACCTTTGCTAGTTATTGGTGATTACATCATGTGTTTTATGTTTGTAGGGCATGTATGGTATTGGCGAGGAGGTGTACCTCAGCCTGCCCTGTGTGCTGAACAGCAGCGGAGTGGGCAGCGTCATCAACATGACCCTGACCAATGAAGAAATTGCTCAGCTGAAGAAGAGCGCCGACACTCTGTGGGGTATCCAGAAAGACCTAAAGGACCTGTAGATCAACGGCTGGACACCATGCACTCCTTTCCGTAACTCTGTTCACACTCCCTCTTTATCTTTACACACTCCCTCTAACTCTGTGTCGGTCCTTTCTTCTCACTTGTTTTTGGACACGGTTGCTTTGAAGTTAATTTGGTTAATGTAGGTACAATAATAATCCAAAATGTGGAGTTTTTCTTCTTCTAAAGAGAATGATCAAAGGGAAACGTCTTGGGTTCTTCACATTTGCACTTGTTAACCTAGTCACTCTGTGTGGGCAATAAAGAAAGAACCAACACCTCTCGTCTAGACATAATTTAGTGAGATCATTAGGGATCGTTCTTGGGTCTTTCTGTTTAAGTCAAGAGGAGAAGGATTTGAAGAGATAAATACAAATGTATTCATTCTAATGAATCATGTTGTAAGTGTTGGTCATGTGAGTGTGGAAATGAAGTTAATAAATAAACTTGCTCAAATCTTGTCTGCTGGCTGTTTTTGTGGTCTCTAAGTACTAATACAAATATATTGTACCATTATGTGATAATGATTTATTTATTTTTTTTACAAAATAATCTCGCGTAATTTTTATTTTTTTTTGTAATTGCATCATCTTAAAAAAAATATAAGTGAAAATTACAGCGTTTTTGACAACGTTGTGCAATGAAATTAACAACAGTGATCCTACTCGTACATACAAAGCTGTTACTGAAATGTTTGAAACGCATTAATATACACAGGTGTGTAAAAAATATTCTTTTAGGACACTTTGTATTAATTTAGTGTCAACTTAAACTTAATTCAAGCTCCCTCTAATTTGCACCCTGTCAACGATCATAAATGCAAATGATTTACTTAAAGCCATCAAACAATATAAAACGTTTATTGCACAAATACAATAACTCAGTAAAACAAGTGCGCCATAAAATTCCATGATTAAAAAATAAAAACGGGCAACGCGAGCCTGAAATAATTACCCACAGTTTTCAACCGAGCATCCTTCCATCTGACAGAGGATTGATTTTCAAGAGGTTTCTAATTGTTTTCTCAGGTAAAGCATCATTGGCAGCAGGTGCTTGTGTTTGGGTCTGTCAGTGTCAGTAGTTGTCGCTTCATTTCGCTTCCCAAAGCGCAGCCCAAACGGGTTGTAGTTGAATTTACTGCGCGTTAATCGATGTTTGCAGGAAATGTGACTCGATTCGTCTTTTTCTTGGAAGAAAAAGCAAAGGCTTGCGTCGTCCGAAGTGCTGGGCTCGTCGAACTGCCTCCGCTCCATGGAGAGATAATGCTGCTTGGAGTCTGGGAAGTAAGAGATCCGTTTCAGTTCAAGCATTCATTTGATTTATTTTCCATGCATTTTGATTGCAAAAGTGTCATCCTTACCTGGAATGGGCTCAGATGTGTCCATGTCAGTGAATGGTGCACTCAAAGCTGTGGACTGGCAGATCATTGCAGACATGAAGAGAATCAGAGCCTTGACTTTCATACTGCTGAATTGTGAAGCTTATGGAGCACAGCTGAGCTTTTCTCTCTTCAGTGAACAAACCCATTCTCTGCCGTCCTCCTTCAATATAAAGCTTTGCTGGTGACATCCTCTGACCTTATTTTACATGTATGACTGTCAGTGGCAAATAGGACCTCCCTGAAGCCTCACGCGGAGCATTTTGACTGTTAAAATATAAGCTTTATTTCTTGGAAACCCTGTGGCAAATAGCACCCTGAAATCCACTGCTATTATTCAAATAGTTCTGCTGCAAAACCCCACCAAAAGCACATTATGTGTTGTTTTGTACGCATCACACATTTTAATTTGAGTTTTCTCTCATTCGGTGCAAGGGAAAACATGATATGAAAGTGAAATAAGGGCTTGTAGCAGGAAAACATAAATGTAGCCTCTATTATGGTGTACAATCATGGTCATTTTCAGTGCCTTGTGGAAAAATATAGTAAACTTACATTGTCATCTTGCCATGGTTATAAGATCATGCCTGGATATCATAACAACAAGAAAATATTCCTGACATAATGTGACAACACATTATCTTACATGGTGGATATGAATTATGCAAAAGTGCCATGGTTTTTGGTACATTTAAGAGCTTTTTACCCTCGGCCTTCAAGGTTTGTGTGTGTGTGACGGTAACGTCGTGAATGTATGAAATTATGAAATGTGCAAATATGTAAATTTGATAGCAATAGCCTGCTGAAAAAAAAAAACAGCTTAGGCTGGATGGCTGGTCTTACTTGGTTTAGGCTGGAAGTTTTAGCTGGTCTCCCAGCATGACCAGCTAAGACCAAATGTGGCCAAATCCACCCTGTTGACCAGCCTAAACCAGCTAAGACCAGACTTTAGTAGGAAAATAGATCAGCGGAAAGTTTGACAGTAGTTTTTTTTTGTTATAGTTTAAAAAATTTGCCTATACACCAAAAATTTATTTTGAGAGGTAATAAAAGAACATGTCTTAAAGGTGCCATAGAATGGAAAACTGAATTTAGCTTGGCATGGTTGAATAATAACAGTTCAGTACATGGACATA
>JAUMHQ010000051.1:7671117-7701610 GCA_032361165.1 Enteromius paludinosus | reverse complement strand
AAGAGAGTCTCTTATGGTTTCACATTGCAGCCCTTTAACATCTAGATCCTTCTCTGCAGATTTGACTATTATTTTAATGCCTTCATTTCTGCTTTTTGTGTGTGCAGAACAAATAATTATTACTGCCATCAACAGTACAAAATCATTCTTCTTCACTATCAAAGTTTCCTCCTTCAACGTCTTGATTCACATTCCCTAAACCTTCTTTGTAAATATATATATTTTTTAATGTAACAAAAGAACATTTAAATGCTCTCAGATGAATACCGAAACAGGTGTAAAACAACCCTCGTTTTCACACTTTTTTTATTATTATGTATATTTTTTAGTGCTTGTCACACTACATATATTTTGTTCTTATATCTTAAAAACAATCAATACATATATTGCAAAATTGTTAAACTGAATGTCTGTTCCGTTAAAACAATGGCTTTTTCACACAAAGATGTCATTCATTCGCTTGTCACAAGGGGGAAAATAGTCACCGGCAAAACAAGGGTCTTGATAGGTTTGGTAACAGCTAAAATAAAACAATTAACATAAGAGCACAAACAATATATAAGAGAATCGCCTTAATTTCAAATACAACAACAATAAAACAAACACGCTTGTAACCAAAGGACAACAATGCAAACAGCATACAAAACTAATCCAAATGCTGATGTCTAAAGGATAAAAAAGGACAACAAATGATCATGCAGTCATAACTGTATAAAATGACACTACCAGGACCAAAAAACAAATAAAAAACCAATTCTAATTAATTTAACAACATTGTTCAATTTTTCCTTCCCAGAGTTCTTGATTCTCCCTCTTTCTATAATTTCAAGTTTCTTCCATTTCAAATTATGCAGAATAAGAAATTCATTGACATTTCTTTCAAGTATACACACAGTTATATTTGTAGTACAATACTTTTAAAATCATGTGTAGCAAACAAAAAGTATAATTTCACTTTTCAATGATGGATTGCTCCAATAAACAATTTCTTATGATCTAAAAAATGGGCATGGGAAACAACAACACTGGTATCTCTCTTAATGGATATATTCTCAATAGTCTATAAATGATCAGTGTAAATATATTAGCCTATTTTGGCTACGTCTTTAACAGCTGTAAATATAGAAAACTTCTGCGTTGCACCTAAACACGGTCAATATACTGTACGTAATGACTGCTTTTCTATTGCAGTAACACTGTCAAGTGAAAACCACAGTTAGAGAGATGCTAAAAATATAACTTGGCAAGGAACATAGTCTCTTTGTAATATAATAAACAGCATCCCCCCTCCCCCCTCCATAGTTTTCCATTTTAAGCACCAAAGCACATTGTTGTTCTTCAGTCGTCTTCGTACTGCAGTGATTAAATCAAGCATCGAATAATTCACTTGGAAACACAAGAGTGAAATGTCTGGTGATGATAGCGTATCAAGTAAACGATGCATCCTGGTTTATTTGGACTCCAGTGGGCTGCTGGGTGGGCCCTGTACGATCCCATTCTGCGGAGTTGGTGCTTGCATGTCGATGAAAAGTAGATTCTTCAGGATGCTCACATAGAAAGGACCGTAAACTTTTTTGTTGAAGTTGACGAGGTTGACAAAATTGACCCCAAGCCCCATGAGCTCTGCCTGAATCAGACCCAAGCCTGGCGGTACGGGAGGGGGTGTCCTGTGAGAGCTGGTAGAGGCGAAGACCACCCTAAAGTACTGCTGTACCCTTCCCTCTGTGGGACAAGAAAGGCACATAAAACACGATTCAGGCTTTAATGTAAATGTTTCTTGATTGGGGTACATTTGTTTAGATAAGACAAAAATAATTAATTTATTGAGGAAATCGAATATTCCTTTACATTTTTCCTTACCAACAAGAGTGCGTATTGGGTTGTTTTCCTGGGTGATGTCACAAATCTGGCCCTTCAAAGTTTCCTGCAGTTGAGCCGGCAGAGCTGGGAAGTTTCTTTCAGCCAGAGACTTGTTGACCTCACAGCAGATCTGAGCACTGACGTTTCCGAGAGCTTCAGTGAGATTAAAGTTTCTGCAAGCCAAACCGGGGGAGCAAAACACAAGGTCACTTAGAATGAGAAATTCATTGTTGCACATTTGTAGAAGTATGTGTGTGACGTGTGCATGTGTTAACATGAGCAGAGTCTAGGGGAAGGACAGGGACAGGACATACGCGTTATGCATGCCCTCCAGCAGCACTGCTGTCATCTTCTTAAGTCTCTCGACAAGAGCGGGCAGGCCTGACACGGCCCCTCCTATTGAGCTGTAGACGATCAGCAGAACAGACGCGACCGCTTGATAGAGCTGAAGAGACCGCTGCATCTCCTGCAACCTCACTTCATCCGTCATCACGGTCTGCAAGTGGTAGATCACAAAGCACTCTTGAAGATGCATTTTACATTTGATTTTCAATGCTCAGTATGACTGATAATACGTGTTTGTTCTCTAACCTCAGGTAATGGGCCCTTGCTCTCATCCCAGGTAAGCAGTCTGATGTAGGCTGTATTTAGCACCAGTGTGGGGCCTGGTAAAGGTTTGCTGCTCTGCCCAGAATCACTGCTCTTGTCCGCAGGTGGCATGACTCGAGTGGCCTCCTCTATTGAAGATCTGATCCACTCAGTTGTGTGGTCCAAAGCACCTGAGTGAATTAAAATGTGCCCAGGCGTATACCTTTGGGTGAACTATCCCTTTACATGACAGTTCTGTCAGCATTTCAATCTAAACCTTATTTTATTGTGTTGAGTTTTTGGACCATACAATGAAAGCCAGTGGTGTCCAATTTAGAAGTGGACCTCACTGACTTTCTTTGCACAGACTAAAACAGTCAACGCATCTTTAAAGCGTTGTGTTTTACAGGAAAAAGAAAGCCAAATAGTTCAGGAATGGCAAAATGTTCTGTGAAAATGGCTCATCCTTTTAAAAGCAATCAGTTTGTTTCAAATAATTCCAAATGATTTCATTTGTAGACTTACTGGGAGTTCTTTCCAGAATGCTCTGGAATTTGGCTCTCTCATACTCTACCGACTGCCTCTGAAGCTCTGGCCTGAGGCTCTGGATGGTAAAATTCACCATGTCCATTTTCATCAGGTCCAACACCCGGAAGATTTCTCTGTTATGACAAAAGCCATCATTTACAAGTCAATTACTTTGCCTCAGGTTAATGTGCACTCACAAATGTGGCTGTTAGTGAAGACAACACCATTACTGATTTGTGTCCCATATCCCCCTTAGTTACATAGTTACAATTACAACATTATTCATTCACAACCTGGGCTTGTGCACACATATTTGTTCTTAACCTTTTTTTATATATTTAATCCACGTATAAATATATAATATATCTAAGAATAATGTGTAATTAGAACACTTTTATAGAAAGGGTTATAATTAACAAAGACTAAATCTAAAAGTAAAACCATATAAATATGGAATTATAAAATGAATACCATATTCACAAATGTTTAGTACAACAGTAATTGGTGATCTGTTCAACACATTGTACATACCCGATGTGAATTAATGAGAATGGCATTCACTCTTTGTATGTTATTACACCAGCCAGTGACCTCTAAAATACTACTGATCCATTCTTGTTCTAGTTCTACAAAGTTATAGAAGACACCTTAACATACTTGAACAGTGTTACCAAGTCGCCTGAGTTCTCCTTGAGCTTCTTGATTTCATCGTCTCGGACCGGTGCACAGAACTTGCCCATAGTATTGATGATGTAAGACACAATTCCCTGGATATCAACCGCATTGTTATCAGCCTGCTGGTGGATCAGGTCCATGTCCAAAACCTCCATGATCTGAGTACGCAAGCGATTGGCCCCGGGGTTCAGGAAGGATAGCAGGGTCTTTGATGAAAGGACAAAAATGATTAAGAAAACGTTTGCCATCAGACTGCTGTGAATGTGTGACTTACTTACATCTCTGATCTCTTCCAGAAGTTTGATGGCGTAATCGTACACAGGAGGGTCATCATTCAGCTCGGTTTCAAGACAGTCCCAGAAGGCCTTGTGCACCATATCTTTAACTCTCTTCTCCATGCTTTAAGGAAAAAAAGGTTTGGATTTCATTCTATATTCAGTGTGCATTACATTATATATATATATACACATACCTAGGCCTTCTATGTTTTTGACCCTTGACTATACAGAATATTAAGTAATTCTGTGTGTGTTTTCATAATCATCACCCATCAACTTGTTCTCGACCCGTGTCTATTATTATGAACAGTTACCAAGCAAACTAAACATCAAGTGGGACCCATATCTGGAGATGGTAATTACATAACAACAGTTTAGTACCTATTTTGGGGTAGATCCGGAGGCTCTAGGTGGAAGTTCCGGTTGACAACAATCTCATGAGCCAGGCTCAGATTAGACAGGTCCCGAGCCGAGGCCATGACCTCATCAAGCGTTAGGGTTTTTGGTGGGCTGCCTGAAGACACAGTGGCAATTGAGGTTAAAAGACCAATAGACATTTACACAATAAAAACAGCAGCCTATTTTGGTCAATTAGTTCAAACTAAACTCAAATAAAACTAAACTAAAATATACATACTGCAATAACATAAGTTGACGCACCAAATTGCTAAAACTGAAATAAATTAAATGAAAGCTAAATAATCAATAGAAATATTAATTCAAATTAATCAAAAAGACAAAAGCACATAAATTGCAAAATTAAAAACAATAAAATATAAGCTCTTTTGAACTATTAATAAATAAATACAATTGTATATAAATAATAGTAAAATAGCACTAGTTTAGATGATACATTCTAAATAAATGCAATATTTTTTGTGATTGATCTAATAAAAATAAATCCACACAAACACCATTTTGCCATTTGAATGTTAGGGCACCTACAAGAAGGAGAGTTGTGTTTGCTGGACGAATCGCTGGTGAAGCTCTGGCGCGAGCAGTCCACATCGCTAGACGAGGTCAAACTGTCGCACCTTTCCGATGACTCTGTGTCACTGTTCCGGTCCTCGCTGGCCACCGTAGAGGTGGAGGTAGGGCGTTCATCGTTCAGTGGCATCGTGAGGGGCTGCTGTAAACGGAGTAGAAAGGTACTGAGAGAGGCTTTTAGTGGAAATGGGGCAATGACTTCTATGACAATAAGATAAAGTTAGAGCTGGCACACTTTAGTGCTGGAAAATTCCACAAGGATATAAAGCTTCGTTTAAACAACAAAGAAAAGTGACTTGCAAAGGCAAGGGAAAATAAATGAGCAACAAAAGGGCTCAGTGATATTCATGCGGCCCACAAAGAGACATTGTGTTTTAAATGTGATTCAGACGTTGACTGGCGCTGTCTCTAGGGTAACAGATAACGCCGGATAGCGGTGTGATCTTTAAAAGCAAACCTATCTCGTTACACCCCTTTGCTTTTATAGGCTTCACTACACACCTGTTTCCTAATGTAACAAAGTAACTGCTAGTCTTTTCAGGACGTTGAGTCTGCATCAGTAACAAAAAGCCAACAGTGGTCCTCATTAATTAATAAAAAATACATTCAGATGCTAAGCAAGATATTAACCCTACCTATTATTCTTAGTGATCTAACCAAAAGGCTTGTTTATTTCTTGTAATTACAGGTTTATCTATTGTGGATTTATCTTTTACAATAGAAATACAGTGCTACTGTAAAACAACAAGAATTTGAAATTGCATTGATTCTTTGCACATTCTGAGAGTTAGAGAATAATAATATAATAACGATAATGTAAATAATATAAAACAACAATGTACATTCTTTCACCATTTCCGCATGTTATTTAGTTTCTTTCTTCTGAGGAATACAATCTGAGACACTATTTACTTTGATTGTATGGGGGGAAAATGATTTGAAGTCTCCTTTTACATTCCACTGAAGAAAAAAAATTGGTTTTTCTGGTTTGGAACAACATGAGGGTCAGGATGTTGTTGAAGATAACTAGAACTAAAACTATTTTAAACATGTTTTCTTTAAATAAAGCTGAAATGAAATAAGATATAAATAGATCAACTCTAGCTGACCTCTTACAACTAAAATAAATCTAAAGTTAAATAAAAAAAATATTTTAAAAGCAATAGAAAAGCCAAAAGCACAAAGGAAAACTACTAAAACTGACCATTTACAAATGAAGAGTAATCCAAATTGTTATCAAATACAATAATAATGTAAAGCAGTACAGAAAATAACACGTTTCAGTACAAATAAATCATAATGAATGGTCATTTTTGGGTGAATTATTTTTTTCTGTCCCTTTAAGATCATTTTGCCCTTTAATAATAAAGTTGCTACAATTTGGTCAAGCATGCACACATTTGGTTTTATTTATTCCACATTATATTTAGTGTTATTATCATTTCTAAAACAAATTGTCTATGTCAATATGCATAATAGGAGGAACTGTATGTTGTCTCAAATCTATAGCAATTAACACAGATACAGGCACTTCCAGTATTGGTTACAAAAGAAAGACCACTGACATAACATGTTCAAGCTCTTCCATTCTTGTTACTCCCAAAAGAGAGTATCTAATTTGAGCATAGAGGGGGGAACAGTGCGACCTCCTCTCCTATTAGGCCGGTTCAGTAGTTCTCGTGGTAAAAACAGAAACCCATGCACATCCTCAGTCAGGTTAAAATAAGGAAAGACCGATGACAGCACCAGTGGCACCGATTACAGCTCGTGCTGCTCTGGGCCCTAAAAGGAGGTGCTGTAATACACACACACACACACACACTGCGCTCAGCTGCTCTGAACACGTGACCTTATCTTCAGCACACAAACAAGGACAAAACACGAGCAAACTGTCAAAGCAGACGAGCAGCCGAACTAGACTTTCCAGATCATGCAAACCCCAACCCATTTAAAGATTAGCAACGTGCAATCAGTAAACATTTACTTTATGCTTGCCGTGTGATGCAAATATTAATAAACAAGACAGTTACCGCGCGCCTGTACATTTAATAAAGCGAACAACGCAAAGACGTACGTGCTCGATGTAATTCCCCACTGTTTTATTATAAATGTTGTATTTATGCACTTCATTCAGTGAGTCAGTCAGTGATGTAACGTTAAGCATACTCATACTAGTCCAGCTCCTTATACTTGCAAAGAATTATCATATATAAATAGATAAACTCTACACGAATAAAACTATGTAACAATTACCTGAGTCAAGTCCCCGATAGTGAGGACTTGGCAAATAAAAGTGGACAAACCGAGTTTTTCCTCGATATGCAGGTAAAATGTATTGATACTCCTTCCTTAGTACTCTAGGACTTTAAAGGGCTCTTTAAAATACCACTTGGCTTGTAGTGTTTTGTGAAACTGGGAGAGTCTATTATTCTATACTTATAGGGGTTTCGATATTTTGTCTTTGAAATAATAATTACAGCTATTAAGGGAAATAGAGTATATACACCTAGGGGAAAGACATTACACACATACGGTAAGCACGAGACGGTTATTTTAAAATTAAACAACAAAAAATACGACATTATCGCATGTATGGGACTAGAGAGCACCCCTTAGTAACATAATGGCACAATCCAGCTCGCATGAGCTTCTTTGTTTACGGATGTGACGTAAAAACACATTAAACGGCTTTGTGGACAAAGCGAGCTACTGTACAAAGTAACAAAGCAAAAATATTAGTATTTTTTACTGTTGACGAATTCATGTGTCAGTTTTATTCGTACGTTTTGGTTCTGTCGATAAAGTAAAGCGGGTTCGGTCTTTCGCTTAATCCCTCCCACCGAGGATTATGATGATTTGTTATTATTCAAAAGACTTCAAATCACTTCCTGAACCTTTAGCGTGATTCTCAATTTACAGCAATCATTGAAGCATAACGCTAATTCCTTTGAGTTATATTATTATTTTTTAATAAATATTAATGATTTATGCTTCAACGCACCTTGTTTACTAGAGCGTCGAGAGTAGGCTGTATTCAAACAGAACCATGGTAACTAAACAAACAGACTTTAACCCCTCAGTGACTGGAGAAACATGATCGTTTATTTGAAAATTATTTAAAAAAATACAAATTAAGACACTTGTTTTGCTACACAAGGCTAGGAAGTATCTTTACCCACCGCGAAATAAAAAACAAATACACAAATAAATAGCTTTGTTGAGGAAAATGCTTTTAATACCACTATTTAAACAGACCAACTGCAGTAAACATCAAGGTCAGTAAAAAAAATAAATACAAATTGACAGATGATACTATTAGTATTCAATTAAAACACACAGAAAACTATAAAGTATTAAATTAAGACAAATCACGTATACAAACACGCACCAAAGCCATGTTATTAGCACCTTTTTTTTTAGATTTCCTAAAAAAGCAAGTTATAAAGTCTTTTTTTATTGCAGTAGATTTCCGGATCCTGTTAATCCCGAACTGAATTCACAGCTTTCACTGTCCTGTTGTTTATGAAGTCAGTTTTCCTGTAACCAGCCTGCCGTAGAAACAAGACAAGAGTAAATATACATGCAGTCAAAATCAGGCAAAATTAATACAATCATAAATCACCGTACAAGTTTTTGATTATAGTTTTTTTCTTAATAGTAATAAATAAAAAAAATATATATATAAAAAAAAGAAAAATTACATTTTATATACATTTAAAATATTAACGCCTTTAAATGTTTTCCGGTAAATCTTTGCATCTTTCTGACCATTGCCTTTTTTTATAGATGGGAGAGAAAGAGGAAGGAGGCATAAATGATGAGGACAAGGTGAGGCAGAATAATGAGATCAGGAAATGATGTGAAATGACACACATTTGCTTCACCGCATTAGTGCCACAATCGAAGTACATGTACACTTACTACATTTTGTTCTATTAGTTTTGTTATGCCTTCCAACAGTTAACTGCATTAATTTCTTCATTGCAAACAATGTTAATATGTTGATTAGGCTTCTTTGACTATTGGCTAGAATTTACTGCTTGTTTATTTATTTGTTATTAATAGTAAGTAGTAACCCTTCATTAAACATTTCACCTTTTTGTAACTGCTATGCAGCTCTGAATGCCTCCATAGCGTATGAAGTAAAATACAAGCCGCCTGGCCTGCTCGTGTGGGTCCAAACCTACATTTAAAGTAAAACTGTGAATTAAACAACTAATATTGTAAGCTTTGTTATGCATCGCATAACTGAAAATCAGTTTTCCATGAAAATGAAACCATACCCATTGTCTTTAGTGCTGATGCCGATGATTTTGGGTAATGCTCCTTGGTTAATGATGGCAGATGTGTTAGATACAGATGCATGGCTCAGATTGATGAGAATGTGACAGATCGTCACAGTGACCTCTATAGGCTGCTCAGCGTTTAGGTCAGAGTTTGGCAGGATGGCAAGCAGCTCCGGTAACACCTGTTTAACTGGAGACGTTCATAAAACATTTGTTAATTCACTCTTCTGTCTGACACGGCCATGTGCTGTTATTGTGCATATTGTAACATATAACAGCAGCTCACCGATATCTGCATGCAGTTCTCGGTAACGAGAGATGTTTTTTAGCAGTGACACAGATATTCTGAACTCTTCCTTCTCTCCATCTTGTAGCATCTTCTTGACCTGAGACAGGCCTCCCTCTTTTTGCACGATGAAGTGTGCGATGGCTTGGGATGTCTAATGGAGATAAAAGACATGTGAAAATAATGTCATTAAAATAACTGCTTGTAGTTATGTTATTGAGATTCGTTTCGAGATCATACCTCGCCAGAGCAAGCTGTGAGGTTCTGCAGAGCTCCAATGGATGCCTCCTTTGTGTGCTGGTTTGTGCTGACAGCAATGAGAGAGAGATACATGCGGACAGTGATGGCGCTCCAGAGCCACTCAACACCCTGAGGGCTGCCGTTCTCCTCCAGTGAGGGATAGTCTACATCTGCTTCCAGAGCCTGAGGTGAGTCACAACATATGATGCCACTCAATTTGTGTTTGACGCCACTGCGTTTGCATTAGAGATTTTGGTTTGAATGCTCAACAGAGGTCACGTCATGCACTTTCATTGCATCAGTCATTCGAATTCAAATTAATATATTTCAAAAGTATAGTTCACCCAAAAATGTAAAATACCTTAAATTCATTCACTGATAAGTCATCCAAGATGAGTTTGTTTCGTCATTGGTACAGATTTGGAATAATCTGTTGCTCATCAGTGGATACTTTGCAGTGAATGGGTGCTGTCAGAATGAGAGTCCAAACAACTAATGAAAACATCACAAGTAATTCACCCAACTCCAGTCCACTGATAAATACTTACTGACTGGAGTGGTGTGAATTACTGTAGGGTCATTCCAGCTGGAAACGTCAAATTTTGGAAAGTTCCCCACCTGACCTCCTCAGATTTGTCTGAAAAAGATCTATGTGATGGGTAAAATGCCCAATAGATCATATATAAAATTTCAGACTGAAATATCTCCAGAACTAGTTGTGCCAGGTCCATGAAATTTTCTGGGCTAAGAGTCCTAGTGCAGAACTGCATGAATTACAACTCACAGCATTGTTACTGAATTCACACCTGAATGCTGACCCTCTACTTTTCATTGAAACTATTACTTTAAGAGTTTTCAGATGTCCATAGAACCCTCATTTTTCGATGTACAAGCATCAAACTTGGTAAATGGTCTGATATATACCATGCCTTTCCCATCCTTTGACATCTTATGGATGTTGAGATATTAAGGTCAGAAAATGGAAAAAACAAATTTACACCAATGTTCAGAGCAATATTTGAATGACACCAGGTGTAAACATGAAACTTTTTTTTTTTTTGAAAGAGCATGTTCTTATTGATAAAATATCAAAACATTGGGATGGGGTTTTGTCTCATTTTTTTTGTGTGACATTCACAACTACTCTAGTACCAGCTATTTCGAAGTTGTATGCCTAAATGAATGCTATAATGCAGCATTCCATTGTGCTCGGGACTCGGGGAAGTCGGACCTCCACCTCGGGAAAGTGCAATGGAACGGCCACTTAAGTTGAGGTTCCGAAACTCACACTCGGGCCAGTTCAGTGCAGACCGACCCGGTTGGAATTATACATAGGCATCCATATTTTTACCAACTGTAACAATGGAACGCATTTACGACGGACATCGGGAGAACTGACTCGGATTCACCGACTAGTGACATTTAATGGAATGCAACATAAGTACCTAATCTTGAAGTTCCACCCAATCCAGTGAATAATACATTAATTTTCATTGAGAAAGCAGGGCAGTATGTTACTTGTGTGTATGACTGACAATGGTGGGTTGGTATCATCGGAGACTTCTCTGACACAGAGCAAGACATTCAAGTGCTTTTTGCCTCCCCATGGCCCAGCTAGAGTCTACTTTTGGCAAAAAAAGGGAATATGTCTGTTGGGTGCCTCTCCAGCATATCATAATGAAAATAGATGTGCCAGTTACTTCCACTGGACGATGCTATTTCATAAAAGACAATGAAACTGTGGATTCAGACACTTTCATGAACAACTTTCAGTAACTGTTATGTCACACATGTATTTGTGTTGGTGGTATAAATTATAAAAGTGACTCATGTCTGGAAGAAAGTTTTTTGTATTTTTTGTATAAGAGTAACATTAATAAATTCTGTTGAAATGCCCATACCAAGTTGAATAGCAAAAGTGAACAATAGGATCAGTGACGAAACTTAAAAAAAAAGTTTTAAAATGAAAGTTTTAAAAAAATCGTTACAGAAAAATGAAGCAAAACCCCATCCTAATTTTTAAAAATATTTTGTCAATAAGAACATGCTCTTTCAAAAAAAAAAAAAAAGATTTATGTTTACACCTTGTGTCATTCATGGGAAATATTGCTCTGAACATTGGTGTAAATTAGATTTTTCCATTTAATTTCTCAACATCCATAAGACTCTATTGTCTGATGTCAAAGGATGTGAAAGACATGGTACATATCAGACCATTTACCAAGTTTGATGCTTATACATTGAAAATTGAGGTTTCTATGGACATCTGAAAACCGTTAAAGTAATAGTTTCAATGAAAAGTAGAGGGTCAGCATTCAGGTGTAAATTCAGTAACAATGCTGTGAGTCGTAATTCATGCAGTTCTGCACTAGGACTCTTAGCCCAGAAAATTTAATGGGCCTGGCACAACTAGTTCTGGAAATATTTCAGTCTGAACATGGTCACTCTGACTGTGATGCCAAAACAAGATATTTATGTGAAAAAAGTACGCACAGTAGAGATCTGAAATTTTGTATATGATCTATTGGGCATATTACCCATCACATAGATTTTTTTCAGACAAATCTGAGGGGGTCCGGTGGGGACCATTTGATGATTCCAGCTGGAATGACCCTGTAATGTTTTTCTTATGAACAGTTTGGACTCTCTTTCTGACAGCATCCATTCATTACAGAGGATCCATTGCTGAGCAAGCGATGTGATGCAAAAATGATCTACCTCTGGGTTGGCCTGAGGCTGAATACAATTCAACTGGTCGTCTAGTTTAAAGTATAACACTAACCTCCTCAGAGTTTTTGGGACTGTTGATGATAAAACAGCCAGGGTTGCTTGTTTCTGTATTGCGGTTTTGTTTGGGCTGTTGTATCACGGGGGAATCCACACGAGGTAACTCACAATCAAATCGATAAGAAAGATTGTGCAGGATGCACACACAGTTTTCTGTGGCCTGGACAGAAAGAAAAAACAATTCAGTTATTATAAATTGTTCAGCAGTTGCAATAATCACTCAGGATCATATTAGATAAAATAACATTACACAAAGCATAATATCTGGCTTTCTCCTTTCTACCTCAAAGAGGATGAGAGGCACAGTTTCTTATCACTCAATAGCTATCACTGACACACATTTATAGGTTAACGTTAATTCATTAATCCGTGTCATTCAGAATGAATCGTTTTAGGATTGTTGTAGTTTTAGTGAAAATATTTTATTTCTCCACTGGGAAGAACATTTGGGGTGATGAAATCTGTTCATTAAAAACATAGGGAAACATTTATAGTACAGGAACATCAAGGTCTTTTATCTTCAAAGATCAAAATTTTGATCCCATGTGATATGACTCCTTTAATTATTATGTAGACACAAATGAAAGACTTACTGTTGCTGTTGATGAAGATGGGGATTTAATGTGAGTAGCTCTTTACCTTATCATCAGGTTTGTAGTCTGCAATGCTGCCACGGATATAATAGATGATGCACTCAATGAGACCCTCACAGTCTCGCATGGCTTTGCGTCCATCTGGACCAGCTGAACTCAAATTTCTTAAAAAACACAAAAACAAAGATTTAATAACAATTTTTAATGTACAAATGCAATGGAAATAGCAATGTTCTAAATAAATAAGTAAATGTAAAAATATCAGCTCGGTTTTACCGGGAAAGGTTTACCAAATCTTGAAAATAAAAATACTGAATAAACAGTAAATATTAGTGCTGTCAAAGGATTAATCTTGATTAATCGCATCCAAAATAAGTTTTGTTTACATAATAAATGTGTGCTGTGTATATTTATTATCTATATATATAAATACACATACATGTATACATTTAAAAAAAACAAATGTTTTATGTTTTTGTTAATTATGAATAATAATTTAATATTATTTAATAATATTATTATTACTATTTGTTAATAATATAACAAAAATGTGTTAATTATTTCTTACTTATTTATGTAAATATATACAAGTAATTAAAAAAAAAAAAAAATAAATAAATAAATATATATATATATATATATAAATACTGTATGTAAATTTATATTTATACATAATAAGTATACACAATACACAAATATATTATGTAAAGAATTTTTTTTTAAACTCCGCCTGGTTCCTACTCTACTCTATAAATTGCTTAATTTAAAACCTGTTGTATTTTTGCTTCAAGCTGGTGATACCTCAGGCATCCAGTAGCATTGTAGAAAATGTCAGGGTCAGCAAGGAGCTCCAACTTGGGGTCTTCCCCTTCAGAAATGCCTGAACAGGGCACCAGCACACTATCTGTGAGAGGCCTGGCCGCGTCTCTAGCGAGCTGCTCTTTCAAGAGGTCATGAGAAGACAGATTCCACAGCAACCCTGGAGAGAGAATAAGATCTGCAGAATTAGTGGGAGGCTAGAGGTCACACGCTCAAGATCTGGATGTTTTCTTATGGAGTGAGTTTTAGCTGGATCATCTAAAGTGCAGCCAAGTTTGATTGCGTAATGTAATATATATGGCGCAGAGCTTAAATACTCTAATGCAGTGGTCTCAAACTCAATTCCTGGACAGGATTCTCTTTGATTAGCTGAATCAGGTGTGTTTGATTAGGGTTGGAGCAAAACTGTGCAGAACTGTGGCCCTCCAGGAGTTCAGTTTGAGACCAATGCTCTAATGCAGTGCTTCCCAAAAACATTCCTGGAGGACCCCAACACTTTGCCATTTCTCTTTTGTCCCTTTTGGAGTGTCTACTAACGAGCTGAATTAGGCGTGTTTGAATATGGAGACATGCAGTGATGGGGGGCCTGCAGTAATGTGGTTGGGAACCATTGCTCTAATGAATCCTTTACCAGTGAGCTGTCGTCGGGTCTCGATGTCTCGGTTCTTCTTGAGCAGTCTCAGGATCACTGGAAGCCCCTCACAGTCTTTGACTTCCATTTTGTTGTCATTGTTTTCAAAAACAATATTTCGGAGTGCGCCGACAGCAGCTCGTTGGAGCTCCTCGTTCTCGCTCTGCATTAGTGTCAGCAGCTTTGGGATGCCTTGAAGATAAAGTACCTGAACAGATGGAACAGGCTAAAATAAGAAACGTCAATTTAAATAGGTCAAACTCTACAATAATTTGAACTCCTTTGATAATAATAATAAGAAGAAGAAAAATAAATGTTTCCTGACCAAATCAGAATATTGAAAATTATTTCTTAAGAATTACATGACAATGTTGTAAAAAATTTTTTTTATTAAGTTTTTCCCTTAGGACTTTTTAATTAATATAAAGTTTAAAGTTAAATAAGGTTAAAATATATTTAAATATAAATAAAATAGAACTATTTTGTGACATTTAAATGTACTTACTGTCACATTTGAATAATTCATCCTATAGGTACAGAAAAAAATAACTTCCAAAACTTTTGAACGATAGTGTATGTAATTGACCTTTTATGTTTGGTTAACCTCTGCATACCAGCTCATAGCGTCTTTCATAAGGACAGGCGAAGTTGCTGAGCACTGACTCATTGTTATTATGTAAACATGGGCGGCTGTGTGTGCATGTGCTAACAGTTGTAATGTCACAATCATGATCATTCAGAATAATCTGCAGGTTAGTTTTAACAAATGATATGGGTGGACTGAGGAAGCAGCTTTGGGATTATTAACAGTCCATTTACATACAGCAGTACATAAAACTGGTTTAAGAAGGAAAATATCCAATTAAATATCCAACTATATATGTCAGGTATCATAAACTTTAACCCTAGCTAAAAAAGAGAGTTACTTTTAGGGATGCACAATATTAATAACATTGTTAATTGACAAATCTTAGAGTTTTAAATTGTGCATGCTGATTTCTCTTGTTTTTATTATATATTTAGATACCTTTGCTGTCTTTTAACTTCAATCCACTTTAAAGTTCATCTATAAAAACAGTGATTATTAAAAAATAATATTTATTCACATATATTTTCATATTATTTAATCGGACGCCGTTTTAATATTAGCTATTCTTGGATACAAAGTGAATGCAGGAAATCCTCTTGGAGCTTCCTATATTTGCCTATGCCTTTGTCTTTTGAAATGAGCTCAAGGATTTAGGATCAAGGACTCATTGTTGATAGTTCAAGAATTGCTAAGCTTGTATCTTAAACCACTAGAATGCACCACCTCTTTTTAATATGATATTAATAATTAATGTTTTTTATGTTTTAAAGTCAGGTTAAATGAACAGCAGAAAGTCAATGAAACACTGTTGCCAAATATTTCCATCCTAATCACACTATTAAAAATAAAGGTGCTTAAAAAGTTTCTTCATAGCAGTGCCATAGAATTAAAATTTTTGAATCATTCAGTCAGATGTTTTTTTTTCAAAGAACCATCTCTGTCTTATCTTTTTATAACCTGAAGAACCTTCTTTCACCACAAATAACCTTTTGTGAGACAGTAAGGTTTTTTAGGAGCCATTTAGACAAAAAGGGTTCTTCTACAGCATCACGAAGCACATGTCTGACTGCACTGTAAACATGTAAACCACACTAAATACTTCCCTCTCACTTTCTTCCACACCCGTTTTCTACTTAATTAAAGTGCCACCTCACCATGTAGTACTATGAGTCATCGTTTCATTTTGCCCGAGGTGTTTGTTACCAGCACAACCATTAAGGCTAGACTTTGAGAACTGTGTGAGATATATTAACATTTTTGGGTGGGATCATAATAGCATATGTCATGTTAGAGTAAAGTATCACTTACCTTTCTCTTGGCATCTGGACTGTTAAAGCACTGGTTCTGAATAAAGTTAGCTGCAGAGATTTGTGCTTCTGAGTTATCTTGTGCAAGCAGATTTACAGCCTCTTTTAGTGTCATCTCTGGACCTAGTTCAGCTTGTCTGCCCTTCCTTTAACACACAGACATACAACAGAGTTCATTCCATCTAAAACAGTTCAGACCAAGTAGTGACCAAACTTGTGTACATTTTTGTACATAATCTAATACTTGTATATTAAAAATGACATGTTATATATATGATTTATTAATTAATTATAATAAGTACATTAATTATATATACATACATTATATAGCTCCACATTTTTAATGTATAATTTCACTGTGACATGGCCTATATATTGTTGTTTTTTCTCTGCATTTTTTGCCTAATGTTATTGTTTCCATTAATTTGTTATAGATGAACTGGATTAATTATGATCACCTGATGTTTTTTATCTCCTGCCCTAACATAAAGTAAAAAATGTTAGTGTGCAAACCAATCTCTGTAATGCATAATATACTAATACAACACTAATTTAATGTAGGTTTAATTTAAATTCAGTCTTATATGGTTTAATCCTAATTTAACCAATTATGAAAAGTTTTGTGTACATTTCTAGAGCAACGAATAAGCTAATGTTTTTGTAGCAAGATAAATAAAATAATAAACTCATACTTGTATTAAATATAGATTTTATTTGTCTTAATTATATATCATGAATTTGAATAATGCACTATATTTATTGTGTATATATATATATATATATTAGTTTTATGTATATTACAATGCTAATATAATGTATGTTTCAATTTAATTTAAAGGTTTATTTAAATGTATTATTATAAAATGTAATACAATAACTTTATTTACACTGATATATATATATATATATATATATATATATATATACAGTATATAGTAATTAATACATTATTAAGACTAGGTAAACTAGGTTTATTGTGCTAGGTAAAATAGACTCAAATACATTATTTTTGTATTCAATAATAATAAAAATAAATAAATGTATACATGTATAACGTGCTTACAGCAAACTACATTAATCTCTCTTCTATTCAAAATAACAACAACAAAAAGTTCAAATAACACTGTTGAACAACATACCTGTAATTACAAAGGTAAAATGGATGAACTACTGACTTACTTTACCAATGCTGTCATTGCATGTCGTTTGATCTCCAGCTTTTCTATCCTCCTCAAACTCCCTGACTGCTCCTCCATGCTGATGAGTGAGCCAGGCTGGGAGGGTCGTCTTCCTGCAACAAACTCCAGGCTCGGCTTCCGTATGCGGCTCTGCCAGGACACGTTCTCTGATTGTTCTTGAGCGCCGTAACCCCCCTCTCTCTGCCTGCAGAGGGTCCTCTGAAGGGTGCGCTTCTCTAACTCCATCCTGTTTCTCTCTGCAGGAGCATTGTGTGGAGTGTTGGGTAAAAACACCTCATCTGTATCATCATACACAGGTTTACTGGGGAGCTGCGTGATAGCCGACAGCCCTGTGAACCTCGGGTTTCGCAGAACCTCGGAGTGTGCGTAACGTAAAGTTTGTTTGTTCATATGAAAGCGGTTCACTGTAAGGGCCGAGGGGAGAGTGAGGGAATTGGACCCCCAGCATAAAGCCGGCCTTTTAGAGGTGTAACGAAAGCTTCCATAGCCTTTGTGAAATCGAGGCGCCTCAGTACTTGACCCCTGAGATCGATCAACCATCCAGGGCAACCTTGTGGCTTCATGATTGATGGAGAATGTCCGCTGCAAAGTATAGTGCATGTCATTATCTCAAGTGAATCAAGTTAGTGATATTAAGCGATAAGTTCACCCAAAAAGACATGGAAACAAACTAATACTTTCTATTTCTTACATGAACTCAGGATGTAGTAGGATATAGATGCACAAATCATTCTTCTACTACTTTGTAGGTGCTTTTTTTTTCAGTTTTGGAGACTGGAAAGCTCAGTATACCATTCACTTTCATTGTATGGCAACGTATTTTTTATTTTGTAGGTAAACTATCCCTTAAAAACACTTTTATCCAACTGAAAAATAATTGTCGTTACCTTCAGGTGCAGACTTCTTAAAGATGAACTACTTGAAATATGACAGCTGGACAGACTGTCTGAGAGAGATGACTCTGCAACGCCCAAAATACACACAATTGGACTTCACACAATACAACACAATGGAAAACACGTATAATCAATCAGATTAATCAATACATTAAAGTCACTTTGATCTCACACTGACACCATTATAGAACCAAAGTAATTTTTGCAATATATATATATATAAAGAATGAATAAAGTAATATTATGTAGCTTTTTACTCACAAAACATCAAACAAAACAACTGACAATGAGTTAAGAACAAAGGACCACTGCAAGCTGACCATAAACATTTGACTGACATCCCCTATTTGTCCTCCTAGGAATGTAAAAATGTATATATTCCAAACCAAAACACTGCTTCTTTTGATATATTTGCTTTTCATCTCATCACGAAATTTTCATGCAGTTTCATTCCACATACCTGGCGGTTTTGGTTTCTTTCTTTTCCGTGAGAGAGTGAGCTGCACTTGTTGCTGTAGTCGGTTCAGCCGGTGTGTGTCCGCGAGCGCTAGTTTGTCCTCCTGCGGTAAAGCCAAAGAAGAGTCTTTCGAGGGGAAAGCGCCGTGAACGGGCAGCACGGAGCGCATGAAGTCTGCCTCCTCCGCCATCGGGACTTGTAGGGATGAAGCATCAGGTGTTTGAGTCTCTGTTGGGCGTGTAGTAGCAGCGCTTTGCTTGTTCTTTGTGTTCAGGGTGTGGTTTACACGTGCGTCACTTTACACAGATCGTGTTGCTGCATATGCACCGGCTGCGCTCGTGAAGGTGGTCAAGCGCTTTCACTGCGGACTGGGCTCAGCTGAAGCTGGGGAATGGGTGGCACTTTGCATTGAAGTGTGTCTACTCCGCATTATTCATTTTAGCGCAGTAACAATGAACTTTCGGACCCCCACGACCATGAAGCCCCTCCCTCAACAGAGACGTCATAAATGATAGTTTGTGTTGGTGAAATACTACCATGGTAACTATTTCTGCCAACATACAACATTTATTGTTGCCACAGTTTTATTTATACAATCACACAACCAAGAGAGCTATCATAGCCCAATGAATATTGTTATAGATTAGCAGTTCTCAACCAGGGGCCCGGGGCCTCTAAGAGGCCTAAAAAAGTGATTAAAGATTAAAGACAAGACAAAATTAGCTAAAACAGCTACAATTCTTATTTTAATAAACTAAAGTTTGAACCAACTTTGAGGTTGGCTTGCCTTGAGAAGCCTAACCTGAAGGTTTGAAGCAATGGTAAAAGCTTAAAGGTCAGTAAGATAATGGTTTTAAAGATGTTTCTTCTGCTCATCAAGACTGCAATTTATTAAATTAAAAATCCAGAAAAACTGTAATATTTTGAAATATTTTTTTAATTTAAAATAACTTTTTTGTTTGAATATATTTTAAAATGTAATTTATTCCTGTGATACAAAGAATCATTACTCCAGTCTTCAGTGTCACATAATCTGATTTAATGACATAATGCTGATTTATTACTAGTATTGTCAGTGTTGGAAACAGTTGTGCAGACAAATATATTTATTGGAACCTGTGAATTTATAATACTGTGAAATTTTTTTTTTCAGGATTCTTTGATGAATAACAATAAAAAAACAATATATATATATATTTTTTTGACCAAATATAAAACATTTCTAAAATGTAAATCTATGCTATGACTTTTTTGTTAATTTAATAGATCCTTGGTCAATAAAAGTATTAATTTTTTTCAAAGAAGAAAGAATAAAATGTACTGATCCCAAACGTTTGTGTAACCGTAAACTACTATAACAGTAGTTTTGAACATTATCCATTTTAAATAAATGCTTCTCTTTTAATATTTTAATGATCAAAGAATCCTGAAAAACACTATTAAGCAGCTCAACTGTTTCCAACACTGATAACAAAACACCAGCATATTGTAACGATTTCTGAAAGGACTATGTGACAATGAAGACTGGGGTAATGATGCGTTGTATCACAGGAATAAATTAAATTTTAAAATTTATTCACGCAGAAAAGAGTTATTTTAAATGTAAATAATATTTCACAATATAACTGTTTTTTCTGGATTTTTTATCTAATAAATGCAGCCTTGATGAGCATAAGAAACATTTAAAAACCATTAAACATGAACCCAAATTTTTGAACGGTAGTATTTTTAGTTTATTATTTATTGTGTCAGTGATGAAGTTTATATCATATCATATATCAAAAATTATATCATTATTTATTTTTTAATTTATTATCATTTTAATTTGTTTTAGCCAAACACTTGAGTGATGCCCAAACACACAAAAACACACAAAAACAAAGGCACTAGCAATAGCCTACATTTAACCAACAGAGGGCGATATTGTAATATGCTGGTTTTATATTGTACAAATATTTATTTTTTGATATATAGGCCTGGAAGATTTATGTTACCTTTAACATAAATCTGCCAGGCCTATATATCAAAAAATAAATATATAGCTAGGATATTTAAAGCGTCATATCACATAAAAAAAAAAAAACAAAAAAAAAACATAATCAAATAATCAATAACAGCTATTACTACTACTAGTAGTGGTAGCCTAGAAGTAGGCTAGTAGTAGAAAAGTAATGTCTAATTTGTGAGATAACAATGAAAAATAACAATAAAAACCGCAATTTGTTAACCAACATACATTTTTATTGTAAATTTTGAGAAACAAATCAGAAATGGACTGCAGCTAATAGCCTTCTGTATATTCTTCATTGACGAGACATTTGTACTTATTTGTTAATTCGTATGAAAAAAAATATTTGCTTATTGATTTGTTTGTGCTGGTGAATCATAAAATGTCACGGCTTACATCACTGCACGCTCTATCTCAAACAAAAACTCGAGGCGACTCATCTGAGCGGTGTGGATTGGCTGACTGTGATCAGCTGAAGCGGCGCGTCAGTGCGCGGTCAAGCAGCGAGGGCTCGCGCAGACACAGCAGCGAACCAAATTATACCTACATACACTGCTTCGCGAAGTTCACCGCACAAACGCTTAGCCATTAGCGTTCACCAAAACGGCGCTTTGCTGAATTCATTTGCCCGGGAACGCTGGATATGGAGCTGATTGGGTCTGAATAACAGACGCGGACAAAGCGGATCAGCTCGAGCCGAGATGAGCGCGACTATGAGCGGCTCTGGGTCAGCGCCCTGCCGCTTCGCACATTACTTCGTTATATGCGGAATAGACAACGAAACGGGTCTGGAGCCCGATGCTTTGGCAGGTATGATTGAGTTATTGTGTATTATATGCATTGCAGCGTGATTGTAAACGCACTACAGCAGGGATAATACACACTGGCTAACGTGCACTGATTTCGTATGAGCCAGGCTGCTTGCATCACATTATCTTGCTCATATTAAGACATGCAAATACATTTAACGTAGCCTATTAATATGCGTTTATGGGAATAGCAGGCTCGAACTTGACAAGAGACTCTAATAAATTAGAAAAGTACACTGATTTGTGAGATATGGGACAGAATTAGCTCAGTAAATTGTATTAGTGTTCAGATTTTGACGTATGTTTGTGCTTAATCTTCAGTTTTCCGATGAAAAATGTGCTTTTTCCTTGCATACTGGTCAATTCATGTAAAGACACAAAAATAACGTGGCTGATGCTAACTGACATAAACATTAAACTGACTATTATAACATTATATCCAGTGTATTGAGACCACAGGATAGTTTTTATGTTCATTTTAACCATTTCAACTCAGACTGGTATAATTGCTGTGTTAAGAAAATAAACATATTTTTGCATATCACACATTTATTAAATGCAGTAGCCATTTTGTTTTTCTGATATTGCTGGTTACTATAGGAAATTGTTTCTTTTGTGATGAGGAAAATGACCTAAAATCTCAAATGCATTTGCAATCTGTGTGACAGGGCTGACATGATGGCTCCGACCGAAAATATGAGCACAATTCTGAGAAAAACAGAGATTTTTTAACTTGAATTAAACTCACAGCACATATAGTAGCGTAATATTTAATTAGATATATGTAGAGATGGAGAGGCATGGATGTAGAAGATATTGATTGATCATAGAGAAATCAATTAAATGCACAGCTTAATTACCTAAATTAAGAAAAGAACTGGAACTCAATTATGTTCCCAATCACTTACCGAAACCCAAGACGAGAGATTGGATCAATTCTATGTTTAAGGATGCTTCAAAGCATCAATAAAAACAATCGTCATTATCCTCATATTGATTGTCTGAATATTTTTGTGGTGTCAAATCCTTGCCTAGTAACTGATGATATCTGTTTTAATGGGTTTAATTGTATAGTTGCCATCTTTGGGGGTTTACACGGATGAACAGAGAGGGCATTGAGGGAACCAAGCTAAATCAGACAGTTTTGAACATTCAAGATGTCAAAAATAGGAAGTGATTGTTTTTTTTAATATAGGCTGTATTCACACACACTATATAAACTTGTTTTTTTTAAGAGATGATGGTTGGCTGGTTTGATTGTTGTCATATTTGTCTTATCACAAACATGCATCTTAAAGGTTATTGAACTTGAAAGGTTTTAAAAGGTATCATGTAGTACTGTGGTTCAAAGTGACTTGCATTGAGCAGTCAATCAGTGCCAGGCATTGCACGTGACTGTCACTACTGATCATTTTGATTTCAATCACTCATGCTGTGATTGCTATCAACAGATGACTCTCAAATGACTTCATCTGCTTGGCTTGTATGTGGCGTGTTTTTGGGACTGGGAGTTGTCTCACATGAGATATGCACATTTCTTGTAACCTGATTTAAAAGCACAACAGCTTTTGCCAAGAGAGCAAGTGTAATTGTGAAAGAAAAAAAAAACACCTTTTCCACAAGCAACTGCTACTTGTAATACCAGTAGCCAGTCTTACCCTGTTTTTCTCCAATCTTTGTCTGGCCTTGTTTTAACAGATGTGCTGATTGCTCTACCTTTCTATTGCCAGGCCTGTAAAGAGCTAAGCTGCATGTGCGTGATGCTCCCGTGGATTAGATGTGTTGCTTTAAACCAAGAGAGTGCAGAGCGGGCCGTGTGGGATCACATCATAATGATGAACCTGCTTAGAGCTTCTATTTTTGCTCTCAGAGATTTTTTTAGAGAGAAGTTTTGTCCTGCTTGTAAAAATCAATGCAGTAAGCCCGTGCAATTAAAGGCATATCTGTCCTGGGAGGTAAACTATCCACAGCTGTGAAATCTGAAATCATTTTATGCTTATACCAGTTGGTAAAGACTATGTGCTTAGAGTTTTCTGGTTGAAATTATATTGAATTTATGGCTGATTCAATTATAATTGACACAATCAGTTGATAAATGATTAATGGCCAACATTCAAAATCAAATCATTTAATGCTTTGAATATTAGATGATGGCATCATTAATGTAATGTGCAAACAGAGCACAGTTAAATATCCAATATATATATATATATATATAAAATTGAAATTTTAAATCCTATTTAAAATTCTAGTATTATTTGAAGTGGTGTGTGTAGAATAATATTTTTATATTATATATATATAATTATTTATTTATTTATTTTTTTTTTTTTTTGAGTTTTGTCATTTTTATTATTTGTCTATTTTTGCATAGCTGTATTTTCATTTCAGTTTTAGTTTGACAAATTTTTTGGGTCAGCAAATTCTTAAGAAATCTAACTTTTACTTTTATTTTACTTAATCTTATTTCCCCTATAAAGATAATTATTTGTGATACCTAGCCTTGTCAACAGCATCTTAACATCGAGCAGCACCACTCTATGATATCTAGTTTGTAATGTTTGTACATCAAAAAAAGCCTTTTCTCTTTCAGTGGATCGGCTGTGAGATTGGTCTGGTTTCCCAGATAAAGTTCATCATGATTAAACCGTTTGAGCTTGATTAATTCACCCCTTTGTGTGTGTCCAGTGTCATCAGGGCTTGGATTTTATCAGCTCCCCGGGTTGCTCAGATAAGCCACGTGAACTCATACTGCGTGTAGCATTGTGTGATGCTTCATTTGAGATCCACGTTACAGCATAACCTTTGTTGAAGATTATCCTACTGTTCTTGTTTGATCAATATCGGGTGTTTTGAAAAGCCCCCCTCACCCCACCCCATAGCACCTGTATCCTCTGGTGGCCTAGTTTCTAAAGGTTCGCTTTGGTTGCACCTCCTGTGAGAAGCTGAGAACGCTCATTTGTAATTCAAACCACTTGAACATGGAAAGAGCGAGAGATTGTTTTCCTGATATATTTTTGGCCCTATTTCCTCGCGTATATTGTTCAAAAAGCACATTTCCTGCTGGATACCCCAGCGTGTTTCTGCATGACTGCATGTGCTGCCGTCCAATCCCACAGGCACCCTGCACGACCTATCTCCCCTTTTCTGGGCTTTTCCGCATGATCATCACTGCTGGTTTCCCTTTCACTGGACTGTTTGTGTGCAATCTGTTTCTTGTTTTTATTTAAGAGGCTGTTTTGACTGTGTCAAGGTTAATCGAAGTGATCTTTCATTACACAAATGCTCTCTGGCCCCTCGATTGGTGTCATTTGGAGTTGCCATGCCTCCTTTTCTAGATGGCAGAGGCTTGTTAATGATGTGGTTCTGCTCTGCTCTGATTACTACAGTTGCCATTTTTCGAGTCAGCTTGTCATCCTCTGTGAAGCCAAATTGTAGTAGGCTGTTTCCACCTCACTATTTTAAAAGAACCTTTATATATTGCTGTCCAAGTTGCTTTGTTTCTCATAGTTGCAACTCGATCTGCACTACTGCATGTGTTTTTCTCTGTTTATCTTTCGCTTCTGTTTATTTTTCAGACTCTCTTCTCATTAGTCAGTTCTTGTCCAACTCTGGATGTTTTTGGTTTCTTGGAGGGCTTGTCAAACGCTTTCACATATTCTAGGCTTAAGGGTGTCATGTATGCCCTCTTGAGTGGACTAAAAATAAAGAGATAAATAGGCCTCTTGTGTTTGACTCTCTGAAAAGAGGATTGCTACATGTCAAAGAAATTGCTTTGCATGCAGTCCCTCTGTGTTTGTCAACCAAAGGAAATGAAAACATTTCACAAATCACATCTGTGCACATGCACACATCTTTATGCTCCGGTGATCAGCACTTTTATCAGGTTTTCAGTTCCCTTCAACAAGTGCCGCACCTAAAGGCCTTTATTTAATCTTGTGTCTTGCTTGATGTGCCATGCATCAATAAAATGGAATTTCCTGCTTTGGCAGACATTTCAATCTTTGATGTACTAGCCTGTCTCCACTGTTCACACCTCTACCCAAAGAGGGGATTTGTCTCTTGAATTACCTTCATTTACAGAGGATTTGACACCATGAACGGTCATTAACGGTGAATCGACAATGTCTGGTCTCCTTGATTTGGAGCGGTGCTTTTTGAAACCGTCCATTTAACTTTTATAGTAGTCCACAAACGAGTCCCTTGAAACAAGTACTTCAGCAAACAAGATGCTGAGAGGTACGTTTTGCCCAGCCAGCAGTGTGTCTGCCGTTAGTGGTTTCTTGTCTAGGCAGTGACGTGACTCATACAAAAACTAAATACATGGATTCAGAGCGGACCACAATAACAAACTACTTCTGAAATCCCTACTTGCAGTTAACATCCTGCAGTTTTGCATGCATTTCAAATGGGTTTTATTTTTGGTGCGTAAATTTGAAATCAAATATACTGATATAAAAGTCTAATACAGTTTGTGTTACTAAATTAACTAAATTCAGTATCTAAATATAGTTTCTGAAAATATTGTGACTTTCCTAAAGATTTCCTGTTTGATTTTTCATTGAATTGAATTTATATCCGATATTTTAAATCTTTAATATTGGTCAATACCCTCCTATCTTTCAATTGTATTGATATTTGTTTGTTCTCCATTACATTACCATCTGCTATGGTGACACAGTTGATCGTTTTCATTTTGTAATAATACAAGCAGGTATTCAAACATATCTACTGAAGCTGGTGAGGAAAAAACTTCTAATACTTCAGACGAGACGAGACTTACAGAACCTGGGCGTCAAGTGTTACATTGTTACATTGTGTCCACATGACGTGTCTCCGTTCATCGTTTCTTAATTACGCTGGCCAGCTCGTATTGTTACTGCAGGCAGAGACACAAGGCAATAGTGGACGGCTGTAAAAAGCACTGGTTCCTAGACCATCTGTCTGTGAGCACCAGCCTGGACATGGGGACAATGGCTATGCTAATTTCTCAACACTTCCCTAGCTTTCCATTGACTTTTTCCTTGAATAAGACTAAATTGGGGAAAAATTGGTCAAATGCTAGAGCTGTGTTAGCGAACCTTTCCTCTTCCGTTCCTGTTTTCGTTCTTTGTCCAGCTTTAGGATATTTGACATCAATGTTTGGTAACATTTTTTATTATAGGAACCAATTCTCACTAGTAACTAGTTGTTTATTAGCATGGTTATTATTAACATATTGACTGTACTTATAAATATTGAGTACTTTTGAAGCACATATTTTGAATCTGCATGACCGAATTCTACATGCCTGATCCTACCTAATATCTAGTAGCTTACTAACTATAAATAAGCAGCAAATTAGTTAATATGGAGAATTATTGGACCTCAAAATAAAGTGTGACCCAATGTTTCATAATCTTTATATTTCTTTTTTTTTTTTTAGTTTCTAATGTTAATCTACAACCCTGCGTTATTTTGAAACACAGGTAAAGTAGTTCAGAGGCATGCTGCTTTTTCTCTACCCAGTACTTGTGAAGATCAGAGATGGTGGGAGGGGGTCTGTAAACCTGTTAGCATAATCTGCTCAGAGACTCAGTACAGCTGTAATCTGCCTCCCTCTTCATTTCAAGTAAAGTTCAGTGCTGTGTAGTACTGCATGTGATTCACATTTTCACAGCTTGCACCTGTAGTTTTATTTCACTGTGTGAAATATGTAAAAACTGAAATATATAAAACATGCTCCAAGTAGTGAAACAATATTTTTAGATGCATTAACACTTAACATTAACATTTATTTACTTAAGTAAAAAAAAAATATTTGTTTTTGTGTGTTTTCATTTATTTGTTTTGTTTGTTAGTTTTAATTTAGTTTTTCGTCTTTTTAAAATGTATTTATTGAATTAAAAAAAAATATATATTTATTGTTTTGTTTCCTTTTATTTTTTTGCACTATTTTTTGCAACATGTTAAAGAGGGTATTTTCTTTTCCAACAATGCCCCTGCACACAAAGCAAGGCCCATAAAGAAAGATTTGTCCAAATGTGGCTTCAAATAAAACCGAAATAACCCCAAACCCATCACACAACATCAGTGCATTACATTATGATGTTGTTTAAACAGTAGCAAATCCCTGCATCCATGTTTTTTAACATCTAGTGGAAAGCCTTCCTAGAAGATTGGAAGCTGTTATGGCAGCAGAAAAGGGATTAATGCTATGACATTTTTGCTAGGGCATTAAATGAAATGTTCAGAAACACACAAGAACACCAGTGGTGCACTAATATTGTCAGTTCACCCCAGATGTGTTCAATAGGGTTTCAAGTCCGTGCATGTTTGTGCAGGACAGTTTTCAACACCATATTTAGTGTTCGAGTGTACACAGTAAGCACAGAGTATCAAATGATTAATTTAAATGTTAGTTCATGTTAAAGAAAGTGGATCAAAATACTGCATGGTGCATGCTTGTTCTCATTGGATTGGAGTCCAAACGTGTTCATTTCAAGGTGGTGTCCATATACATTCAGCCGTATATCGTTATGTCAGTCAAGCACTTTTAAAGGCATCTAGGGGGCAGTTTGTCTGCTTTGGGGCGGATATCTGTCCTTAGTATCATTGCTGTAGATGAGAGCTGTTTAAAGCTCTCTACACAGAAGCCGGTGGCATAGTGCCGAATGGGCAATATTTTTCATAACTTCCTGAGTTATGTCACGGACACAAAATCCACTTACGTAACATCTTTACTGCATAACCCTTATCCTTATAATGATGTAATGCCATTCCGTAGCCTTCATCATGTAAATGTATGTTTTGGTATCTGTGGTCTGGATGGCATAAAGCTTTCGAAATAAAAGCTTTTTTAATATATAAATGTTTACTGTAACAACAGTAGATGGAAGCAGGTCTGGATATGTAATGGGTCTGGTCGCTTTGAGTTTCTCAACCACCAAGGTATCATTGCAAACTTTAGATGGGCTGATATGCATATCTAGGGTCACAAACAGGTCAAATAGGTTGCACAATTGAATCTGCTCTGGCTTCAATATGTTAATGTGTGTCTGAGACCGAATAAGACCATGAACTGGTCATGTTGACTAAGTTCCAGCTCATCTGTGACCTGTGTACTCAGATAAGATTTATCAAACAATGTGTGACTGTTTGATTTCAGTGTGATTCATATGATTCTTCAGCTTAGATCGATGTCTATACTGTTAACGTATTTTATGGTAATGTATACAGTTGAAGCTTTTGAACATTAGTTTTGTCATCGCATTCAAACTGCACTAAAGGTTTAGTATACAAGAGTATACTGTAGCTTTGCTGTTTCTAAATCAGCTGCAATGTCCAGCTCAGATCACATTATGGTCTGTTAGTCAGATTTCACAAAAGCAGACTTTGAAATTGAACTTTTAAAGTGGATGTAAACACAGCTTCTCTCTGAACTTTGACTCGAATGCTTGTAATCGGCTGATATGAGCGCGCACATTATCTTGACAGCCTGTCATGCCTGAAAAAGTCTGCTGTTTTTGTGTTGTTTTAATGTTTAGGTTAACCATGTTCCTTGCATTACAAGGCTCTTTTCTTAATAAAGCACTGGAATGGTTTAAAGATGAACAATCTTTGCTACTTATTCCTTCCCTTCACTTGCCATCAAAGTAACTCTTATCAAGCAAATTAAAGCTGTTTGTCCTGTGACATTTCAGTGCCAAATCATGTAAGTGAATCGTTTTCTTGCTTATGGTGCAGTAAGATAAAACGGTGAGGTTTTGACGGGCCTTGACTTGTTGTGGATTACAGCTTTAGTGTTATGAGTCTGACGCTGGGGCTGTGCTCACTGCCAAACCCTGTGAGAAGGAAAAGGACCCCAATGTTTTGTGCTCACAATGTGCCCGCTCAGCACTTGACACACACACACACATAGCTAGAGCTCAGTTACGTAACGCTGTTGAGGATGGACAAAGGCTCTGCAGGAGACATTGTGTGCCATCCCTTGCTCTTTCTCTGTGTTCCATCAGCACTTTTAAAATGATCGGTGCTCAGAGCGAGGCCAGTGATTTTGATCTTTGAAGCTCAATAACACAAATCCAATACTCTCTTCCACTGCTGCCAGGTGTTAATGCAGAAAAGGTTCTGCTTTCATGGACACTTGGAAAACAAATGCTGCAGTGTTACCTGATGATTTTGATTATAATATGTACATACATAAACTAGTATGAAACTTTAATGGATTGGTACTCAAAGGTGCTGTAAAGAAAAACATGTTGTAGTCTTTTTTTTTTTTTTTTTCTCGAGACTTAGGGGTAGGAAACTTGCATTTAACATTCGGTATCTTTGAAAATGTGTGATATGGGTCAATTAAGCGAGGAAAAGTATGGCAGGTGCTGGATTTAACAGATTTTCAGGATCTTAGGGGAGTTCAAAGAGTGTTTGATTCCTGTTCAGCCAGCAGTGACGTTTGTTTGTAACACACCGGCTGAGTCATCCTGTAAATACCATTCATAACACTACAGATACAGCAGTCGCTTCCTGTGTGGGTGAATCTCAAGAACAACACGACTGGCTCTCTAGTGTAAAAAAAATAAATAAAAAAAAATATATTATATATATAAGTAAATCCGGGTATTATATGTATTTATTATACCCACTGCTCCGGGTGTGTGTTCACTGTGTGTGTGTGTGTGTGTGTGTGTG
>JAUMHQ010000051.1:7648552-7664186 GCA_032361165.1 Enteromius paludinosus | reverse complement strand
ACAGGCTGTATTCAGACTAATGCACAGATCTCTTTCAATATATCAGATGTTTTGCTCTGCTCTGAAAACATAACTGACGCTGTGCACATCAGTTTCGTATAAAAGCATTTGAAAATGCAAGTGCATTAAACCACAGCCGCTTCAGGACAAGCACAAAGCATGCGTGACTGTCAGTGACGCCTGGCAGTGCACTGGTTTCCTGCATCTAATACCAATGCATTCCAAACGGTATATAAAAAACATATCTAAAGTAAAACGCGACTGATGGAAGTACACACAGTCAAGCAACGTGCATGTGTCTCAGTGCAAATTTTGTGCAATGAAACCCGGTGCGTCTCAAGCGCACATGTGCCATATGCGGGAAAAACATTGATAATGAATTGTTCAGAATCGTTAAATAGAGAATAGCGTTGCATGGATTTTTCTTCTCTCCCACCCCTATTCACCATGGTATTTGTGATTATACTAATTCTAATCAATCCGAATGACTGTAGCAATGCACACATACAGAGTGCGTGATCCAGCTCCCAAAGCAACTTTGTGAATAATTAATGGCGATATTTTTTTTTTTATCGCGCGATAAGAGTCTTGCGTTAACGCAGCACGTTAACGCCGATAACGGCCCACCACTAATAAAAACGCACAATAAAGGCAACCTTAAGAAATGTGTAATTACATTTTCTCTCTCTCCCTTTCTCCTCAGCTCTGCATGCCCAAAGGTCTGTCGTTCCGGACACAGCGTGACAGTCGCACCCCACAGTTCCACTCTTTCCTCATCACAAGAGAAGACGGATCTCGCACTTATGGTTTCGTCCACACCTTCTACGAGGAGGTGACCAGTCCTCAGATCTGCTCCGCCATGCAGACACTACACCAGATGCACCAAGCGGAGCACAATGCATCTGCCCATAACTGCCCTTCATCATCATCCTCTTCCTCATCCTCCTCATCCTCCTCTAGCATGGACTCTTTAGCCAGCAGCCTGGATGAAGTCGAGTCTCCTTCCTCAACTTCCTCCTCACAAGGGGGCCGCAGGAGCTGTGGCTGCTCTGGCGAAGGCTACGACTCTGTTCGTGACACTCTGTACGTGTCCAAAGCTATGTGTCTTATCACTCCCATGCCCTTCATGCACGCCTGTAAACGCTTCCTGTCGCAGGTGCACCGTGCTGTCATCTCTCATCAGCCACCGCCTCTTCCTTTGGAAAGCTACATCTACAACATCCTTTATGAAGTTCCTTTACCGCCACCTGGACGCTCGTTAAAGTTCCACGGAGTGTATGAACCCATCCTGTGCCAGAGGCCTGGTGTCGGGGAGCTGCCTCTGGCTGATTTCCCACTGAGTGAGGCCTTCCAGTTGTTGGGAGTGGAAAATCTGGTGCAGATTTTTACTTGTGTCCTACTAGAGATGCAGATCCTCCTCTACTCACAAGGTAAGAAACCTAGAATTTTAGCTTAGGAGATGTGTTTTCTGTGTTTAGTTTGGTCATCTTGCCTAATCCAGATTTATCCACTTGTGCTTCCTTTTAGAGGTCTGCACGAGATCATTTTTTCAGTCCTGCTCCCGCGAGGTTTTATTCCGCACCCGACCACTCCCGCTGTATATTCAGTCTTTGTTCACTCGCTGCCCGCTTAGAATAGTTTTCTACCCGACCTGATTGTTCCCGCTAAATTTAGATCGGTTTTCCTAAATCTCACATTTAAAGTGGGTACTACCAAAAGAGAGAGATAACAGACAAAACTGTAGGTTGTGCAAGGTAGGGTTGGGTCGATAGACGATGGCATCGTCCATCGCCGATGGCTGATAAACATCACAATGCTGAGCCGGCATCGCGATAAACACACTTAATCTATGGAGGCAAATCTATGCCATTAATAAGCGAGTTCACCACTGACGCTGGCGAGCGCGGTAAATGATTTCCGCGAGAGGAAAACAGATGTACATGCGAAGAAACGGGGCCGCGAGCTCATATCAAACCTTGATGTGTCATCCGCGCGCAAGTCAAGCACTCGTGCACGATCACTCCTACGCTCAATCCTCAATCCCCCCCCCCATTGCGATGTTTCACATTAGACATCGTACGATGCCAAATTGGACAACATCGCCCAACCCTAGTCTGGTCGGGTCCTGCGGCTCCCGCGATAAAGCCGCAGGAATGCAGACCTCTACTTCCTTTGATATATTTTGTTTTGTTTTTGTTTTGGTAATACTTCAGCTCTATTTTTGTCTGCATTCATTTAGTTTTTTCTTTTCCTGGTTGTTTTGTGCCTTTTGCTGATTTCATTAGGTTTTCTTTTTGAACTCGTTTAGTTTTGATTGCTTTCATTAGGTTTTGTCTGTTTCGTGTGCTTTTTGTTCGACTTGTTTCACTTGGTTTAGTTCAGTTTCGCTTGCCTAATTTGGCCTTGTTTTCTTTCATCTGGCTTTGCTTTTCGTATGTTTTTGGTCTCGCTTTGTTTGCTTTATGTTCTGTTTGGTTTCGACTGATGTCGTTTGTTTTGTTCATATTAGTTTGGTTTTGCATGGTAACAAGGGCCTGGACTCGGGCAAGTGTAGAAGATCCAAATGCAAGCTTTATTAAAATACAGCGTGGTCAAAACTGAATCGTAATCCAGTAGACGGCGGTGGTCAGGGCAGACAGCAAAACGTTCACAATAACACAGGTACAGTCCGAGGTCAAAAATCCAAGAGGGCAATCCAAAGTAACAAATAAAATCAAACCAACGAAAACAGGGCAAGACAATGGCGGAAAACAGGATAAATACAAAAACACTTGGTAGAGTCCGCACACAGCAAAACAATACTTCGCATCTACCTGTTTGGCAGGCTGCCGTTTAAATGGCCGCCAAACAGGAAATAACCATAGAGGAAGCAGAGGGAGCTGTGACAGAGATGAGCGCTCCCTCTTCTGGCTTGGCGTTACATGCATATGTTTTTTTTTGGATTGCTTTAGTTCGTTTTGCTGATATTTCTTTGACTTGGTTTTGTTTGGTTGTGCCTGGTTTGTTTGGCTTTCAGTTGTTTTGTTGATTATTCCTTTGCTTCGGATTAGTTTTTTTTTACATGGCTGCTTTTATTTTTCTTTCTTCCTTTCTTTCTTTCATTTTGCTATAATTATATAAGATAAATACAAAATATGTTTAAAGGTTAAATACTAAATTAGACTTATAATAAAGACGTAGTGCAGATTCCTGTGTCTATTTCTAATGGTAACAATAATTTCAAGTGCGTTAAGCAATTGCCTTTCATATCAAGCTTACAGGCTGTTTGTGTTTGACTCAAGTCTTCACTGTATGCAGATCAGTTAATTTCTTATTTAAGCAGTTTAAATTTGAGTTCTGATTCTGGCAAGTGCATCTTTTCTTGGGCCTTTGATGTGGAGGCTGCGTGAATGTGGAGGAGCCTAATGAATACTACATTACCCTGCTGCAGCACATATGCTTTTCAGTAAACACAAGCTGATACGCATGCTAATGAAACCCTCTGACTGTTTTGCGCATAAACAAGTGATGGGATTTTTATGAGAAACATCTATTAATAATAACATTGCCCTCTTTTAATAATCAAGCAAAGAGTAGCATGTGATAAGTTGCTTTTCATCTTAACTTGGGTGCAAATTGAACCATCATGAGGTGCCAAAGGCAAGTAGAAAAAATGGCTTTGATGGTTTAATAAATTAGCGAGCCAGTTTTAAGAATTTTGACATAATTCATGGTTACAATCTTCACTGCAATTATGCATAAATAGTATGGTAGGGAACACAAATAGATAATACATTTTTATATTGACAAAAAGCAATATACTAGGGCTAAATAGCATTTAAATTAATCGATTAATTACACAGTGTAGCGATAAATCTGCTTAGTCACTAATTAATCAAACATCACAGCTTCAAATATACATTAAAAAGTTTTTTGATATATATTTTTATTTTATTTCTTCATTTATTATATAATTTATTTGTGCAGAATACACGGCTTGGTGAGACATATTTTAAGGCCGGTAAATTTAATCGAAATAATTCACATGCTAAAAGCCAAAACTAAATTTGAATGAACTTAAATGTGTTGATTAGACCTACATATCTGTACTGTGTAATGATCTCTTATACTAATTTAATTGTCTTTTGAAGTTCTATTGACTTTTCTTTTGTCTGTGTAAATCTAGATTACCAGAGGCTCATGGCGGTTGCAGAGGGAATCACCACATTGCTGTTTCCATTCCAGTGGCAGCATGTGTATGTGCCCATCCTTCCTGCTTCACTTCTGCACTTCCTGGACGCCCCTGTGCCGTATCTCATGGGCCTGCAGTCCAAAGAGGGCACGGACCGCTCCAAACTAGAGCTGCCTCAAGAGGTAACCTGCACATCACACACTTTTTCCTCACCATAGCCACTTCGAAATCCATGAGATGTGAGTGCATCCGTCAGCTGGGCTGTTTTTTACTTTGGAGCCAGATTGGCCGGTGACGATGGATGATCTGCATATTAGAACGCCCTCAATGCCTTTAAAAAGCACCAGGCCTTTGCTGAAAATAGTCTGACCAGAGGCTCTCTTTCACAGTCCTTGTTTCTCAGAGTGAATACACTAAGAAATTTTGATGTGTTACAATAGCTTCACAGCCTTCGTTTCTTTGTATCATGCTGTATCAGAATTCTTAGCAGGTTAATTATTCATAGTTTGTCCGTCTGAATGCTGCAAGGCTTCCCCACATCTTCATCTCTAAATCCCATTTTTCGTAACTCGACATCCGGATTCCCTGCTATGCATTCTCTTTGAAGTCACTCTGACCCAGAAAAAAAGACTAATGGCATCGCGAAAGAAAAACCGAAGGGGAACAAGAGAGGAGATAGCACCATGGGTTTCCATTTTACTGCATCACTTTTGTGTTTCTGGTTGCTTATATAAACGAATGTTTAAAAGTTTGGCGTCGGCCGGATTCTAAAATAGTTTTTTAAAAAATCGAATGTTCACCAAGGCCGCATTTACTTTTATCAAGTTGATTTGTTACATTTTAAAACACAAATATTGGTAATTACTGCATTAAGACAAATTTTTAAACAATTTATTTTCTATTATATTTTGCAATGGTCATGTTGATTTGCTGCTCAAGAAACATTTATCAATATTAAAAACAGTTGTAGCGCTTAACATACGGTGATATTTTCTGGAGTCACTGATTAGAATATTTTAATGAACATCATTTATTTGAAATATAATTTTTTTTTATTATCATGAATGTCTTTATTGTAAAAAGCTACAATAACTTTGGAACAGTAGTGTAGAAACTCTAGAAGTAATACTAATGTTAGGTATTAAATTAAAACTTACTATTATTCAAATGCACTGCACACAAATATAATAAATGCATAAGCTGGTCAATATGTAGGTGTTGCTTAGACTAGTTTCTTAGTCCCCCCAAAAGCGTGTATTTGTAAAATTATTATTAATTGTTATCTACCATATTTTTTCACTGACCTTATTACAGGGCATTTTGAGATTGCCATTTCGGTAGTCATCTCTTGAGGCTGGATTCTGCTAAAATGCTGCTTCCCTCATAACCGTTTTCTTGTCCTTGCTTTAAAACCACTTGAGGTTTCCTGATATGTCCTCGTGTAACAGCACACAGAGTATGGTTTACTGTGACATTTCCTTAAATTATTATGCTTCAGCTCCTGTCCATTGTCTTGACCCATTTTAGAATAGGATTCTTCTGATCAGGAACATCATTATTGTGCAAATAAAGGTTAGATGCATATTTCCAGTACAAAACAAACATGTATACACACACTCACTCGAACCTAAAGTAACTAGCAATTTATAATAAGAAAATATTTATTTAGCTAATTCAAACACATGCATACTGGCCTGAATGCTGGTTTCTGACAGGCTGTCAGCATTGTAGCCTGACAGAACGGATAGTTCTACTTGACTGATTTATTTTTACAGCAACAAGGTCACTTCCACACACACACACACACACACACACTCACTTGAGGGCATTTTGACTGCATGAGCTGCATTGCATGTGACTAAACAGCAATGTGTCACACAGTGAGATTTGTAATGATCCACTGGATTGATTTAACCTAATTCCAGATGTTTGCTTTGGTTATTAGGTCAGTACAGCTGATGTTTCTATTGCAACTTGGGTCAGTTTGTGTGTGTGTGCTTGAATACTGTAATTTCCCAGCATGCATTTGTGTTTTGAACAAATCTTTGTTTCGCACATCACACTGAAGCTGGTTTATAAGTTAATGTTAATATAGTGATTATTTTGCCAGGCTATTATTTTGGATTATTTATTGTTTTGGGGTCATTTTATTTTATTTTATTATTTAATTTAATTTTCATTTATGTTAATTTTTAATTTAATTTAAATCTATTTTATTTTATTTTTAATTACATTTTTCATTTAATTTTAATTTTATTTAATATTTAATATTTTGTATTTATTTTATTTTTTTTATTTTATAAAATTGCATTACAATATGACAACTCTGAATCATATATATATATATATATATTAGTTTTTCTACAGGTTAAAGTGTAATTACAGAAAAATTTGCCTGAACAGAAGTGTTGTATAGCAAAACATGAACTCTTTCAACTGCTGACCAAGATGTTAAATGTTAATTTGCATGGGTCTTTTCTCTCACCAGGCGAATCTGTGTTTTGTTGACATCGACAACCACTGCATCGAACTGCCTGAAGACTTCCCTCAGTTCCCCAACAAGACCGAGTTCATCCAGGAACTTAGTGAGGTATTGCTAAGTTTTGGTCTGTCCCCTGAGGGGGGCAGCTCCCCCCCTGACCCGACTGTCAGCTTGCAGACCTCCACGCTGGAGAAAGAGCTGAAGAACACATCCCTGAGTGAGTTAGTGGATGACAGAAAGAACGGCAACCTCGGTGGAGAGGCGCTGGATGTGCTCGAGCTTCTTCAGGGCAACCCGACTCTGGAGCGCCTGCAGGCTCTGGCCAAAAGGACTGGGGTGAAAGTGGCCCGCCTGGAAGCATTGGCTGCGGGGCAGAAGGCCGTAGGGGAGGAGAGTGTCGGAGGAAGGTCTCCTATCGAGGAAGAGGAGCTGAGGAATGCTAAACTGAACGTGCAGCTGAGGGAGGTGTTTGCTGCGCGCTTTGCGACGATGTTCGCGGACTACGAGTCGTTTGTGATTCAGAACTCACCGGATTTGGAGTCCTGGCTGACCAATAGAGAGCAAATGCACAATTTTGACAAGGTGACTAGCCTTCTTGTTAGCAAAACTAGTTAGACACACTCTTAACATGTTTGTTTTAGTCTAGGTAGGCACTTTTATATTGGCCTTGTAACAAAATGTTCATCAGTAGTATTAGATTTGTTCAAGTTCTTTCATTTGATCTCTCTTCAGGCCTCGTTCCTTTCCGACCAGCCGGAACCGTACTTGCCCTTCCTGTCCCATTTCATCGAAACACAAATGTTTGCCACCTTCATTGACAACAAGATCATTTCTCAGTGGGAGGAGAAAGAACCCCTCCTTCGAGTGTTTGATGGACGCATTGAGAAAGCCCGTCTCTACAACGTTCGCGCACCCAATTTGCGCTCATCAGTTTACCAGAAATGCACTTTTCTCAAAGAGTCGGGTAAGAAACATTAAGATTAGCTTCTATTCTTCTATTTTTGTATTATTGATAAAAAAACTAAAATACAGTTGCATTGTAAAATGTTATTACAAATGAATATAGAGATTAATATTTTACTGAGTGATATGCTTCACCCTTTAGAAACCCTTCAGAAATTATTCCAGGGGTTTAATAATGAAGTTAATTATTATCAATAGAAATATTACTTATTTTAGAAAACAGAAAAAATAATAGCATTGTTGGAAATCTTTTTTTATTAATATTCATTATAAATATCCTTTCTGTCACTTTTGGTCAGTTTAATACATCCTTGCTAAAGTACAAATATTTTTATCTTTAAAAAATAAGCCCCCTGAACTGTTGTAGGGTTGGGTATGTCACATTACATCAGTAAAAAAAAGAGTGCAATGATATTTCATCTTGGTTAAAGTTTAAGGTCTTATTTCACTGTTTGGTGGTTTATACTGTGTTCTGTGTTCTTTGTCTCTATAATCAGATTCGGAAATCATTGTGTTCTGCTGCATTGAAAATGTCTTCTCATTATATGCCTTACTGATACAGATGGTTATTCCCCAGTCATTGCTCTGTCACTACAAATTGTGTATTTCAATTTTAATGAAACCCGTAGAAAAAAATAGCTACTGCCTATGTGCCCAGATGATTATAGAGAGTGACAGTTCAAGAGGGGTTTTTTAGGGGCCGAGGAGACGAGGTGGAGGGGGGAAGAAAGAGAGACGGCAGAAGTGGTTGAAAAATGAGGAGAGGAGCACAGGAAGAGAGAACTGAAGTGTGTGTCCTCAAATGAGTCACATGAATGGAGCGCTTCTGAAAGGCTGCCAAATGCTGAAAAGAAAAGAGCGGGCGCCTGGCGCTGTATTGTGCCATCTTGGGAAGCCTGTGTGTGTATGTGTGCTGAATATTGTTGAGTGCGCGTCTGCTCACTAAGCCCTCAGTACCATTGTTAGGTCAATAACCTCTTGTCACAATGAAGGTCGCTATTGGAAGATGGATTCTGCTGTTCTGGGTTAAAAATCTGCATCTGAAATGTATGGCCTATAAAAGATGCCCAACATTTTCAAAAACAAAACACCTTATGGAAGTCATAACGTTGATTGTTATATTAGTTGCATGATTAAAATGCTAGGCGTTAGATGAGTGTGTTAGTATGAAAACAATTGATTCCAATTTCTGGAAAAGAAAACATTTCTGTTCCTGTCAGACTAATCAGCAACAGTGATAAAATCATTATAATTATTGTTAGTGAGTTATTTTTTATTCGTTATTTTATTTTTATTTATTTAAGTCATTGCTCGTAGTTCTTTATAGAAGTGTAAAATTATAATTGAGTATAAAAACTATGCAATATACAATAACGGCTATACTGTTTATTATTTATAATTCTACTTGTTTATTTAGGTTCTTTTAAGACACTGGTCAGGTTACGTTATTGAAGCTGAAGTCTAAAATTGTTATTAGTTAAAAAAAAAAAAAAACTATTCAATGACCACAATAATAAATCATAATTTCTTACTCATAATACAGTAATACTTATTGTTTATGCTTTTGTTATGAGATAAATACTTAAATATAATATTGTAATATTGATCAGTTATTATATTTGGTTTATTATTCTTGTTTTTTATTAATTAGTTTATATTTGGCATTCTTGAATATTTATTATTTTGAAATAAATATAAGGTCATTATTTATAATGTTGTGTTCTGAAATAACCCATGCAAAGTGTATCTAATTAAGAGCAGATTTGCTCAAGTCTATTTTTTTAAATATTTGTATTTTACTGATGAAAATCTGGCCTCAAGCTTTTAGGTTATTATTAGTGAATATTCTGAAGTGATTTCTTTTGTCTAACTCCTCTCACTGGAGCTGTGTTTTTCTTCTCCAGCCCAGTTCATAGAGCAAAGACTGAGAAAGATCGACCACACAGCCATCCATCCTCACCTGCTGGATATGAAGATCGGTCAAGGAAAATACCAGCAGGGCTTCTTTCCCAAACTACAGACTGATGTGCTGGCCTCAGGGCCCACCAACAACAAGTGAGTGCTTTTTATGGCACACGACACCATTATGAGAGATTGAACATTCAGTGTGGGGCATGTAACACTTCAGTGTCAGTACTAGTTATAAAGCTGTGTTTTTAAATTCAGACAGATGCTGCAATCCATCTGTTTTTAGTCACACTTCAGTATTCAGTACCCGAAGAAACTCAAGTCTTTTTATTTTATGACAAAAACACTAAAGCTAACTCTTTACAGCTTGTATAAATGTGTGTATGAGATAATCTCATAAAGGAACCCTCTGTGATCAGGTGGTCTAATCGTACATGCTCGACTCAGCGCAGAGTGGACCGTCACAGACAGCAGAATGACCATCTTGTGCTGGACAACGACCTCAAAGAGGTAAGACTGCAGCTTTCCTCCTCTTCAGTTTCTCTCCTCCTTTCTGTTTTTCTTCTCCTCTTGTTCTGTGTGTAGCCTTTGGTTAGCACAGACTTTATGTAATGTATGTGTCTTTTACTTTCTCCATTTCTGTTATACTGCTGCCTTTCAAGGGTCTTACTAGTAATGGGGTAGATAAAGCCGATTGTTGGCAGAATCACATAATAAATATAGTTTAAAATAAACTAAAGAGTAGTTTATCCAAAAAATTATCATTCTTATACGCATCCTCATGTTGTTCCAAACCTGTAAGGCTTACTTTCGTCCATGGAAAACAAAAGAAGATATTTTGAAAACTATAACTATCACTCAAAACGATTTAAATGTGTTGTCAGTATTTAAAATTACATAAATATTGGATAAAAAAATTAAACTTAAAGTAAACTCATTTAATAAAAAAAAAAAATGTAAAGCTGAAATAAAAATACATTAATCTTAAAATAAAAAATATATTTAATACTGAAAATATTGTTTTAATTTTTAAATTAATAACCCTGGCAGAAGCAAATCTAATAAAAAAAAAATTAAAATCTGAAAATAAACAATGGTATAAAAAATAATAATTCTGGTGCATTAATAATTCTAAAATGTCAAAACTAAAATAACCCATGTGCTTATAAAGAAGCAACAGCCATTAGAACTAAATCTCTGAATTAATAATCCAGACCAGTTTTGTAAATCAAATTGGCTGAAAAGTGATTTGTCCAGGAATTAAATGTTGCTGTGTCAGAAACACGTCAAGGAACTCATGTCCAGAATTATGATAATGAACAGTAATTCTCCATAAATCACAGATTCTTGATGTCTGAATCACACAAATGGTCTTTAGGGCTGTAAGTGATTTACATGAAATTTGACTTGCAAATGTCTCCTGATGAAATCATGCCTAATGCAAAGGCCTCTTGGGGTTTTAGTGAATTTGCCTGTTCTAATTTCTTCATTTGTCTCCGTTTTCTTTTGCTTCTGAGTTTGTCTTCTAGCTTGTCTTGCATTCATGTGCATGCTGCTTTTTTTTCTTTCCTTTTCTATTGTTTCTTCATGGTTTCTGTGTGCGTTTGTATGCTGTGTGGACCGTACCACCTCACGGCAGGTGGAGGGGTGTTTGCTCCTGCAGAACTCTATGGCTTTCTGGGAGTGGGATAAGGCGCCACCCCCACCTATTAAACCGCCTAAAAAGTCCTTCTCGGCCTGCTGTCTGGTATGTGGAGGCCTGCCATTATATGACTGACTTCAAACATTCCTAACACGCCCTTAACAAACTCCTCCCAGATGTCAGAAGCCCTCAAAGCCCCTCCTCTCAGACACACAGTGACCTTTAAACTCTGCTGAACACAATCCTGCCCCTGGATGTTCCCGGAGTTTGAGTAGTGAGCGCCTACCGACCCAGTCACTCAGCAATCATAAACCCCACAGCAAAGAATAAAATCCTCTGCTTTATAACCCCCCCCCCCCGTTGCAGCCCAATTGATCTTGTTTTTCTGGAAAGAAAGCAAGGCATGTTAAACCTTTTTAAATGGCTTTGCGCTTTTAAATGTCTATGTCCTGATCTCTTTGTGTAGAAGTACATGCAGGAGGCCCGTAACCTGGGGAAGAACCTGAGACAACCCAAACTGTCAGACCTGTCCCCTGCGGTCATTGCTCAGACCAACTGGAAGTTTGTGGAGGGTTTACTGAAAGAATGCAAAATGAAGGTCAGGATGAGTTTAATTTGCACAGATGGATGTATTTGTGTGTGTGTGTGTGTGTGTGTGTGTGTGTTTTAACAAGGTCCCCAATATTGGAAAATTTGAAACGTTGGTTATAAGCTGATATTGGAGATGTATGTATTTATATATTTATTTAACCATTTAAATATAAAAGCTAATTTTAGACTTTTTCGCATGAATATAAATGTGTTGTGAAATTTTAATATTCTTTCAGAACACTGTTTATCATTGTTATTAAATTAATTTATTTTGTCATTTTAATATTCTGAAGTATTGCATTATTAATTAATAAAAAAATGTTTAGTGACAAAATTGTAAATAATCGTAATATTGGCCATTTGTTGCTTATTTTTTCCCCCTAAAATGTCTGTTGCAAGTCTATCTGGTGGCTCTCAGCAGAATATTTTAGGGCTCAGATATTATTAACATGAAATTATATTTAATATTAAAATAGTTCAGAGGCTAGACGTAATTTTTGTTGTTGTTGATTAGAATTTAATTCAAATCACTATTAATAACATCAGACAGTATTATCAGTACTATTATTATTATAGCATTATCATACGCATTTATTAATTTAAAAGGTTGTTGCCTGTCATAAAATAAAAATGAAATCTGCTCCTGAAATGATTTTAATATCCTTATCTAGTGATCAAGAACCACTGTACAGGTCATGTAAAAGTCATAGAAATGCATTGGTCAAGAAGTGTGGGAACCGGTTTCTGAGTACAAGCATAATTACTAGTCTGACCCACATGTCTACTGGGTTAAAGACCATAGACGCAATCAGGATTGATGTTGTTTATCATTGGATGTTCAGACCAAGCGTATGCTGGTGGAGAAAATGGGCCGAGAGGCTGTCGAACTGGGACATGGAGAGGCGAACATCACCGGCCTAGAGGAGAACACACTCATAGCCAGCCTTTGTGATCTGCTGGAGAGAATATGGAGCCACGGCCTACAGGTCAAACAGGTGAGACACAAACAAATGGAAACGCGCGTCACATTATAAACGCATACAAGCTAGCCGTGGGAATCACTGTGTGCTGTTATCCTGGTTTATAGGGAAAGTCTGCGCTGTGGTCTCACTTATTGCACTACCAGACGAGAGAAGAGAAAAAAGAACAGCTGTCAGAGTCTCCAGGTAAAATACAGTTCACAAGACAACTCTACGAAATAGAAAAATAGACTTTCAGGGGTGTTAGTTTCTGTAGCGCTGAATTTAGTTGAAGTCATTTGGCGCCTTTAGCTACTCAATTATGTAAAAACATAATTTTTCATTTTTCAGATGTAATTCTATAAAAAGTAATTAAAGCAGGATTTGATCGAGCACTTGTCATGCTTTGTGTGCTTGATACTTGATATTGATATTGTGTGTGTGTATATATCCTTTTTAGACCGAAAGCTTGGTTTTTAACGTTTTGGGGGAGGGTGGGTTAAGACCTAACTAAGTTGTAAGCATAGTTCATGTACACAGTATGTCTATACTGTTTCAGTGCTTCATGCACACTTCATGCTAAGTATGCTACCATTGCCTCAAGAAGGGATTTAAAATGGTGCTTTTCTTTCTCCTAAAAGTACTAAAACGGTTTGTTTCTTGCTCCGCAGTGTCTAATGGTCAGGAAAAACGGAAGCCAGAGGCCAGCGTGGGTCTTCCTGCATTACGTGTATCCGTCATACAGGATATGAGGTGTGTTTATTGCCTGAGGACAGTTAAATGTTGCATACCCTAGTGCGTATTACATCGTTTTGGTTGTATAATTCCGTTTTTTAAAAATCAGATTGATTTGCATTGCTTGGAGCCTCTTTAACCCACATAAAGTGAATAACTTTCAATGTTCTGTCTTTCCTTATCGACCTTTTTCTCTTGACTTCTCAGACACATCCAGAGCATGGGAGAGATTAAAACCGATGTGGGTCGAGCACGTGCCTGGATCCGTCTGTCTCTGGAGAAAAAACTACTTTCCCAGCATCTCAAACAGCTGCTGTCTAACCAGGCCTTAACCAAGTACGTACGATACTTAACACACATCCACACTCCCATCTACACTCACACACACACACCTGCAGGCTTTAAAACTCCCATACACACCAAAAAAACGCAAACAAGCACACGCACACTGAACCGTTTCAAGTAAGTGCACCTGTTATTAAGTATGCGATGTTCCCACAGGAAGCTGTACAAGCGTTACGCCTTCTTGCGCTGCGAAGAGGAAAAAGAGCAGTTTCTCTTTCATCTCCTGAGCCTGAATGCCGTGGACTACTTCTGCTTTACCAGCGTCTTCACCACCATAAGTACGTCCCACAGAAAGAGAGACGCACAGATGTACAGATATGCAAATCAGAACTGTATCTACATAGTCAGTTGATGCAGTTTACGATGCATTTGTTCCTTCATATCTTGAATATTTGGTGGTATATTTGACCCTGGACCACAAAACCAGTCATAAGTGTCTATTTTTTGAACTTGAGATATATGAATCATCTGAAAGCGGAATGAGTAAGCTTTCTGTTGATGAATGGTTTGTTATGATAGGACCATACTGAATATCTAGAATCTGAGAGTGCTGAAAAATTGAAGTTGTCCAAATGAAGTTCTTAGCAATGCATATAACTAATCAGAAATTAAGCTTTAATATATTTACAGTACAAACCGGGTACAACTTCTGTATCATCCAGTAAATCCGGAACCTGATATTGATTTTAAGCTACGTGATGGATTGATTGACTGACTGACCGAGGCATGGAAAGTTCATATTTATGCTACACAGAATGTTGCATCGCAACTCAGCATACATTTTTAATTAATTACGAATTTTACTGTCGTCTTTTTGTATGATGCTGTGTTTATTTGCAATTTAGTTTTGTTTTTTTGTTTTTTTAAGTGATTCCATACAGGGCCGTTATCATCCCCATCAAGAAGCTTAGTAACGCCATGACCACGTCCAACCCCTGGCTGTGTGTGTCCGGTGAGCTGGGAGACTCGGGCATCCTGCAGATCACCAAGAACATTCTAGAAATGACGTTTGATGTGAGTGTCGTGACATCACGCTCCAGCTGTTCTGCCCCGAAACTGATACAGCAGTTTATTTTGAGTGTCACCGTTTGTTTTCCTGTGGGACTGAAACAATCATCCATCCTGTCATCCACAGAATTGAGTGTGCTTGCAGGTCTTTCAAACATCTGTGAGACTGAGAGTATTTATGGAAATGACAGAAAAAAAACTCTCATGATATCAATGGCATATTTGGAGCCCTTTTGTAATATATTACAATTAAATACAGTGTACTGTAATACTGTGCCTTTTATTTCAGTTGGCAAACGTACACTTTTAAAAAGGCAAGGGCGACACATACTAACATGAGTGAGAATAAACTGATCATGTTTTTTTACATTTTGCAGTATAATATGAATTGAGGAATACAAATACAATCTCTTAAATTAACATTATTATTCAAATTATTAAAATATGTTTTTGCAGAGTATTCTATATTGTGATAAAATAAATGTTTTTTTAAGCAAGCCAAATTAGTAGGGATGTAATGGTATTGTAAATAACGTCATACCGCAATATAAAATTTTTCCGATAATACCGTGGTTGCGTGACTCGATAAAATGATAAGTCTTCTGAGAAAAGTTTGCTCAGGCGAATGGAACGAACGGGAGGTAGCGGGAACTACAATTCCCATCAGCCCAGGCGTTCCCATCATTCTTTGCGGTCTGTTGTCGATACAGATCAGTGTTGCCAACTTTAGCGACTTTGTCTCTATATTTAGCAACTATTCAGACCCCCTTGGCCACATTTTTCCCTAAAAGCGACTAGCGACAAATCTAGAGACTTCTTGGACAAACCTC